>CM024956.1:25376499-25619889 GCA_014282245.1 Rhododendron simsii | reverse complement strand
CTCTCTTCCTTCTCTCCCTTTTCTTTCCTTTTCTCTCTTCTCTTCTCTTCTTTCTCTTTCTTCTTTCTTTTTTTTCTCCTCTTCCCGCTTTTCCCCTCTTCCCTCTCTCCCCGCGGCCCTCGCCCCCGCGTATCTTCTTCCCCCCTCTCGTCCTCCCTCTCTGCGCGCCTCCCGCCTCTCTCCCCTTCCTTTCTCCCCTCGCTCCTCGCGCCTTCCCTTTGCCGTCTCCCTCCTCCTGGCCGCGGTCTCCCCTCTTCTCGTCTTCCCTCTTTCCTCCCTCTTTCGCTCCCTCTCTCCTCTCCTCCCCCCTCCCTCGCTCCGCCCTTCTTCTCTCTCTCCCTTCCCCCTGCTCTTCTCCCTTTGCCCCTCCTTCTCCCTCCGCCCCCCCTCGCCCCCCCTACTCTCTCCCCCTGCCTCTCCCTTCCCCATCTTCGCGCGATACTGGATCCGCACTATTCCCCACTGTTCAGCCCTGCCCTTCGCCCCCCTCTGCAACACCTCAGACTCCCTCCTCTTCGGAGCCACGCCTTTCCCTTTCCCTCTCTCTGTTTTTTTTTCGCCCCCACATGGGTGCCTACTGGACCATACCGTTTTCTTCCCGATTGCTCTCAAACCTTCTTCTTTCTTCAGTTCTTCATGTGCCCAAATTTTCTATACACCTTCTCTCTGTTAGTAGTCTTACACAATCCTTAAATTGCTCAGTGACTTTTTTTCCTACACATTGTGTCTTTCAAGAACTGGGTACAAAAAAGGTGATTGGCAGTGGTAGATCATGTGATGGCCTTTATTATCTGGAGTCTGCTCCTCGTCCGTCTCCTTCACCCATGCCAAGTGGTCTGGCTCTGCAAGTAGATACGAGTCCAAGTCTCTCTATGTTACATCAGTGGCACCGTAGATTGGGTCATCCATCTTATGGGATTTTAGAAAAACTTTTTCCTAATCTAACTAAACATTGTCATCGGAGTCAGTTTTTTTGTGAAGCCTGTGAGCTTGGAAAATATAAGCGCTCTTTTTATGCACCTATTAACAAAAGAAATGAGTCCCCATTTATGATTATTCACACTGATGTCTGGGGGCCCTCTCCTGTTACTTCTCTTAAGGGGTATCGTTGGTTTGTCACTTTTATCGACTGTTATTCTCGTGCTACTTGGGTGTTTTTACTTAAATCAAAGAGTGAAGTTTTTTCTTGTTTTCAATCTTTTCATGCGATGGTGAGTACTCAGTTTGATGCAAAAATTAAAATTCTCCTTGCGGCTGGAGGCTTTTACTGATGCTGACTGGGCTGGTTCTGTGGATGATAGACGCTCTACCTCTGGCTATTGTACCTTTATTGGAGGGAATTTGGTTACTTGGCGAAGTAAAAAGCAATCAGTGGTTGCTAGATCTAGCGCAGAGGCAGAGTACAGAGCCATGGCTCATGGTGTTTGCGAGCTCTTGTGGCTCCAAACCTTATTACGTGATTTGGGTTTCATTGACAGTGGTCCTATGAAACTCTACTGTGATAATAAGGCTGCTATAAACATTGCTCATAATCATGTTCAACATGATAGAACGAAGCATATTGAGATTGACAGACACTTCATCAAGCAGAAACTGAGCGAGGGTTTGATATGTATGTCTTTTGTGAGATCTGGAGATCAGTTGGCTGATATATTCACAAAGGGACTTGGCAGCAAGAGTTTCCACCCTATTGCATTCAAGTTGGGCTTGATCGATATCTTCGCACCAACTTGAGGGGGAGTGTTAGATTAATGAATTAGTTTGTTGGACGGAGTTTCATTATTTATCCTTAGTATGTAAATAGTTAATTAGTTAGGACATCATTGTAATTGTTGTATCTTGCGTTGTATATATACCCAGTTTAATGAAAGTTAACCCTAATTTTGGGTTTCCACAAATCGATATTGTCATCTCTCAACTTTACAATATCAAATTACAATTCAACTTCACCTAAGGAGTACTAATTCAAAACAGAAAAGAAGAAAATAAACCAAGTCATCGATCACATTTGTAATTACCATCCTTATCGCAAGAATACAAACTAATTCTAGCACAAACCAAATAAGTCAAGTGCACTAATGAGTAAACTTCTCTACAACTAATTAGTACTCTCCATTCAGCCACGAAATTGAAATCTGTCTTATTTAACTTATTAAACCCCAAGATATTGATGTTCATTTTCATTTCCGTGTCACAACTCCAATCGCAAAATAGGTCACGTTTTGCCATTATTAATCGTTTCCACTAATCAACTTGAGATTCTTACATCACACCATCCAAAACCATTTATTTGAATCATCCCCAAATCCAATATTTATCCTCAAATCCAATATTTACTTGACACAAGATCAAATTCAAGTTGAGTTATCGAGTAACAAATGGACTTTCCAAACTTCATTTTCACTTCCACATACACTAACAAGGGTAAAAAGTAGTGCAAATTATACCGACCACCTCAATCGAAGTTCTTGAGACACCAATGATACTGACAAACACATACAAATTATGGTGACACATTCCATCAAAATCTGAGCAAGTTTAACCATCTGCAAGAAAAGCGGTGCTTCGCTATCTATGTATCTGCAATCTTATCTATCACAAAAATTCTCAACTTAATGGGTCAACATAATTAGTTCACAATAACTCTTTCAAGTAACAGTCACCTACATTCCACAAGACCGCCTCCGAACGCCCAACATCTCGAGGCCTAACTCTTTGTACTAAACAAATACACATTTAACTCGGTCGAAAGCTCCTGAAAAAAATCTTCCAGTGACCACTACACAATGACCAAAGTGAAAACTTCACCTTTTGCACTAAAGAAGTTAGCTACACCCAAAACCACAAATAAGCTAGATTTATAATATTCCATAATAACTTCAACATCACTCATTCATAATAGCAAGTCTAATCTCGAAAGTTTACCTTCACACAATATTCTAGTTCCCAAAATCTCCTCAACCATAAGAGAGTTATAACCATATAGTAGACTTCAAAATCACGACGACAACATTACATGCCTCTGATTAACTACTCCACTACAAAAATGCAATCCCAAATTTATCCACACCCATATTCATGCAACACAAGCACTCACAATTGATTAACTACTCCACTACTATCGCACAATTGATCACGTTTATCCATTAATCGTTTCTACTAATCAACTAGAGATTCGTACATCACACCACTGAAAACCATTTAGTTGAATTATCCACAAATCCAATATTCACCTGACACATGATCAAATTCAAGTTGAGTTATCCAGTAACAAATGGGCCTTCCAAACTTCCTTTTAACTTCCACATACACCAATAACGGTTAAAATTAGTGCAATTTATACCGACCACCTCAATCGAAGTTCTAGAGACACCAATGATACGGACAAAGACATACAAATTATGGTGACACATTCCATCAAAATCTGAGCAAGTTTAACCATCTGCAAGAAAACCAGGGCATTGCTATCTATGTATCTGCAATCTTATCTATCACAAAAATTCTCAACTTAATTGGTCAACAAAATTACTTCTCAATAACTCTTTCTAGTAACAGTGACCTACATTCCACAAGATCGCCTCCAAACACCAAACATCTCGAAGTCTAACTCCTTGTACTAAACAAATACACATTTAACTACGTCGAACGCTCCCGTAAAAAATTTTCCAGTGACCATTACACAATGACCAAAGTGAAAACTTCACCTTTTGATCTAAAGAAATTAGGAACTCCCAAAACCACAAATAATCTAGATTTATAATATTCCATTATAACTTCAACATCACTCATTCATAATAGCAAGTCTAATCTCGCAAGTTTACCTTCACGCAATATTCCAGTTCCTAAAATCTCCCCAACCATAAGACAGTTATAACCATATAATAGACTTCAAAATCACGACTACAACATTGCATGCCTCCCCTTTGCTACTCCATTACAAAAATAACCCCAAATTTATCCACACCCATATTCAGCAACACAAGCACTCACATCCTAACACACCATTGCCATTGCCAAGCAATCGATCCAACCCTATGTATAATTCAAAAATTTATTCACATGTTGGAAAGAAGTCAAAATCCACAAAACAAAACGATAAGAAAATCTGTCAATTCCAACAAGGAAACTACCCCCTCTATGTAATTACCCCAAAGCGTGAGTCCTACCAACACTTACAATTATCAATCTCCTATAAACATTTCCATCTAACATTTCATTCAATTGCGTACGGGTATTCATCGTATCTAAAAGGACACAACTCGATCAGGGTACCAAAAGTAGAGAGAGCCTACCAATCAAAAAAGCAAATAAAAAATCTCGACAAATCTAAAGAAAGTTCCAAATGCAAAAACTTAAGTAGACACTTGCCAAAGTAAACTAGTTCGAAAGCTCAATAACTAACTAAAGTAATCCCCAAGCTCTCATTCCTAAATCAATCTCCAAAACATAATCTCGTTCCATTGGTAGTACTATTCCCATATAGTTAATGACATCATCAGTCAACAACGGTTTATCATGGTAAGAACCAACTCTGTATATGTATATAGACTTTAACATAGAAACTAACTCAAGAGGCGTATACACCAAATTCACAATAACGGAACAGCCCAAAACAATCCTAGCCTACAAGTAATCAAGCTTGATGATTAGGAAACAAGAAACCCAATGTCTGCAATTAATCTCCTTACACTTCGAAGCTAACGAAATTTCTTTCAGTTGCTAGAATCTAATTACTCAATACATCACGCCATTTATCTTCTACTTCTTCCTGTTTTTACGTAATCAAGCCTTAAATCACAACCAATTTAAGTGAACTCCCAAATCCACTCTCTGTATTACCATAAAGAAATGACCACTCTTATATAAGACAATATATACTGAGTAAGCCCCTAAAAACCAATTCTCCACCAGTGTCGTGCGAAAAGAGTAACAGGCCACAACAAAAGTACTCCATCCTGATCTGTCAAGGTCCAATATCCATTTTCTAGCCATGAGATTCTCTCCTTTACATCTAACTCCATAACAAAAGTATATATCAAATTACAATCCAACTTCACCCAAGGAGTACTAATTCAAAACAGAAAAGAAGAAAATTAACCAAGTCATCAATCACATTTGTAATTACCATCGTCATGGCAAGAATACAAACTAATTCTAGCCCAAACCAAATAAGCCAAGCACACTAATGAGTAAACTTCTCTACTACTAATTAGTACTCTACATTCAGCCTCGAAATCCAAATCTGTCTTATTTAACTCATTAAACCCCAAGATATCGATGTTCGTTTTCGTTTCCGTGTCACAACTCCTATCGCACAATAGATCACGTTTTGCCATTAATCGTTTTTACTAATAACCTAGAGATTCTTACATCACACCATCCAAAACCATTTAGTTGAATCATCCTCAAATCCAATATTCACCTGACACATGATCAAATTCAAGTTGAGTTATCGAGTAACAAATGGGCCTTCCAAACTTCATTTTCACTTCCACATACACCAACAAGGGTCAAAAGTAGTGCAATTTATACCGACCACCTCAATCGAAGTTCTAGAGACACCAATGATACTGACAAACACATACAAATTATGGTGACACATTCCATCAAAATCTGAGTAAGTTTAACCATCTGCAAGAAAACCCGTGCATTGCTATCTATGTATCTGCAATCTTATCTATCACAAAAATTCTCAACTTAATGGGTCAACATAATTAGTTCTCAATAACTCTTTCAAGTAACAGTGACCTACATTCCACAAGACCGCCTCCAAACACCTAACATCTCGAGGTCTAACTCCTTGTACTGAACAAATACACATTTAACTCGGTCGAATGCTCCCGTAAAAATTCTTCCAGTGACCATTACACAATGACCAAAGTGAAAACTTTACCTTTTGCACTAAAGAAGTTAGGAACTCCCAAAACCACAAATAATCTAGATTTATAATATTCCATTATAACTTCAACATCACTCATTCATAATAGCAAGTCTAATCTCGCAAGTTTACCTTCACACAATATTCTAGTTCCCAAAATCTCCTCAACCATAAGACAGTTATAACCATATAGTAGACTTCAAAATCACGACAACAACATTACATGCCTCCCCTTAGCTACTCCATTACAAAAATGCAACCCCAAATTTATCCACACCCATATTCAAGCAACACAAGCACTCACATCCTAACACACCATGGCCATTGCCAACCAATCGATCCAACCCTACGTATAATTCAAAAACTTATTCACTTGCTGGAAAGATGTCAAAATCCACAAAACAAAATGATAAGAAAATCTGCCAACTCCAACAAGGAAACCACCCCCTTTATGTAATTACCCCAATGTGGGAGTCCTATCAACACTTACAATTATCCATCTCCAATAAACATTTCCATCTAGCATTTACTTTAATTGCGTACGGGTATTGATCCTATCTAAAAGGACACAACTCCATTAGGGTACCAAAAGTAGAGAGAGCCTACCAATCATACAAGCAAATAAAAAATCTCGACAAATCTAAAGAAAGTTCCAAACGCAAAAACCTAAGTAGACACTTGCCAAAGTAAACTAGGTCCAAAGCTCAATAACTAACTAAAGTAATCCCCAAGCTCTCATTCTTAAATCAATCTCCAAAACATAATCTCGTTCCATTGGTAGTACTATTCCCTCATAGTTAATGACATCATCGTTCAACCAAGGTTTATCATGGTAAGAACCAACTCCGTATATGTATATAGACTTTAACATAGGAACTAACTCAAGAGGCGTATACACCAAATTCACAATAACGGAACAGCCCAAAACAATCCTAGCCTACAAGTAATCAAGCTTGATGATTAGGAAACAAGAAACCCAATCTCTGCAATTTATCTCCTTACACTTCGAAGCTAACGAAATTTCTTTAAGTTGCTAGAGTCTAATTACTCAATACATCACGCCATTTATCTTCTTCTTCTTCCTGTTTTTACGTAATCAAGCCTTAAACCACAACCAATTTAAGTAAACTCCCAAATCCACTCTCTCTATTACCATAAAGAAATGACCACTCCTATTTAAGACAATATATACTGAGTAAGCCCCTCAAATCCAATTCTCCACCAGTGTCGTGCGAAAAGAGTAGCAGGCCACAACAAAAGTACTCCATCCTGATACGTCAAGGTCCAATATCCATTTTCTAGCCATGAGATTCTCTCCTTTACATCTAACTCCATAACAAAAGTATATATCAAATTACAATCCAACTTCACCCAAGGAGTACTAATTCAAAACAGAAAAGAAGAAAATTAACCAAGTCATCAATCACATTTGTAATTACCATCGTCATGGCAAGAATACAAACTAATTCTAGCCCAAACCCAATAAGCCAAGCACACCAATGAGAAAACTTCTCTACTACTAATTTCTACTTTACATTCAGCCTCAAAATCCAAATCTGTCTTATTTAACTCATTAATCTCCAACATATCGATGTTCGTTTTCGTTTCCGTGTCACAACTACTATCGCACAATAGATCACGTTTATCCATTAATCGTTTCTACTAATCAACTAGAGATTCTTACATCACACCATCCAAAACCATTTAGTTGAATCATCCTCAAATCCAATATTCACCTAACACACGATCAAATTCAAGTTCAGTTATCGAGTAACAAATGGGCCTTCCAAACTTCATTTTTACTTCCACATACACCAACAAGGGTCAAAATAGTGCAATTTATACCGACCACCTCAATCGAACTTCTAGAGACACCAATGATACTGACAAACACATACAAACTATAGTGACACATTCCATCAAAATCTGAGCAAGTTTAACCATCTGCAAGAAAACCCGTGCATTGCTATCTATGTATCAGCAATCTTATCTATCACAAAAATTCTCAACTTAAATGGTCAACATAATTAGTTCTCAATAACACTTTCAAGTAACAGTGACCTACATTCCACAAGACCGCCTCGAAACAGCTAACATCTCGACGTCTAACTCCTTGTACTAAATAAATACACATTTACCTCGGCCAAACGCTCGCGTAAAAATTCTTCCAGTGACCATTACACAATGACCAAAGTGAAAACTTTACCTTTTGCACTAAAGAAGTTAGGAACTCCCAAAACTACAAATAATCAAGATTTATAATATTCCAGTATAACTTCAACATCACTCATTCATAATAGCAAGTCTAATCTCGCAAGTTTACCTTCACACAATATTCTAGTTCCCAAAATCTCCTCAACCATAAGACAGTTATAACCATATAGTAGACTTCAAAATCACGACGACAACATTACATGCCTTCCCTTAGCCACTCCATTCCAAAAATGCAACCTCAAATTTATCCACACCCATATTCAAGCAACACAAACACTCAAATCCTAACACACCAAAGCCATTGCCACCCAATCGATCCAACCCTACGTATAATTCCAAAACTTATTCACTTGCTGCAAAAATGTCAAAATCCACAAAACAAAATGATAAGAAAATCTGCCAACTCCAACAAGGAAACCACCCGCTTTATGTAATTAACCCAATGCGGGAGTCCTATCAACACTTACAATTATCCATCTCCAACAAAATTTTTCCCACTAGCATTTCCTTAAATTGCGTACGGGTATAGATCCTATCTAAAAGGACACAACTCCATTAGGGTACCAAAATTAGAGAGAGCCTACCAATCACACAAGCAAATAAAAAATCTCGACAAATCTAAAAAAGTTCCAAACGCAAAAATCTAAGTAGACACTTGCCAAAGTACACTAGGTCCAAAGCTCAATAACTAACTAAAGTAATCCCAAAGCTCTCATTCTTAAATCAATCTCCAAAACATAATCTCGTTCCATTGGAAGTACTATTCCCCTATAGCTAATGACATCATCATTCAACCAAGGTTTATCATGGTAAGAACCAACTCAGTATATGTATACAGACTTTAACATAGGAACTAACTCAAGAGGCGTATACACCAAATTCACAATAATGGAACACCCCAAAACAATCCTAGCCCACAAGTAATCAAGCTTGATGATTAGGAAACAAGAAACCCAATCTCTGCAATTTATCTCCTTACACTTCGAAGCTAACGAAATCTCTTTAAGTTGCTAGAGTTTAATAACTTAATACATCACGCCATTTATCTTCTTCTTCTTCTTCCTGTTTTTACGTAATCAAGCCTTAAACCACAACAATTTTAAGTGAACTCCCAAATCCACTCTTTCTATTACCATAAAGAAATGACCACTCCTATTTAAGACAATATTTACTGAGTAAGCCCGTCAAATCCAATTCTCCACTAGTGTCGTAAAAAAAGAGTAGCAGGCCACAGCAAAAGTACTCCATCCTGATAAGTCAAGGTCCAATATCATTTTTATAGCCATGAGATTCTCTCCTTTACATCTAACTCCATAACAAAAGTATATCACAAATTACAATCCAACTTCACCCAAGGATTACTAATTTAAAACAAAAAAGAAGAAAATTAACCAAGTCATCAATCACATTCGTAATTACCATCGTCATGCCAAGAATACAAACTAATTCTAGCCCAAACCAAATAAGCCAAGCACACTAATGACTAAACTTCTCTACAAGTAATTAGTACACTACGTTCAGCCTCGAAATCCAAATCTGTCTTATTTAACTCTTTAAAACCCAAGATATTGATGTTCGTTTTCGTTTCCGTGTCAATACTCCTATCGCACAATAGATCACGTTTTGCCATTAATTGTTTTTACTAATAACCTAGAGATTCTTACATTACACCATCCAAAACCATTTAGTTGAATCATCCTGAAATCTAATATTCACTTGACACATGATCAAATTCAAATTGAGTTATCCAGTAACAAATGGGCCTTCTGAACTTCATTTTCACTTCCACATACACCAAGGGTCAAAAGTAGTACAATTTATACCGACCACCTCAATCGAAGTTCTAGAGACACCAATGATACTGACAAACACGTACAAATTATGGTGACACATTCCATCAAAATCTGAGCAAGTTTAACCGTCTGCAAGAAAACCCGTGCGTTGCTATTTATGTATCTGCAATCTTATCTATCACAAAAATTCTCAACTTAATTGGTCAACATAATTAGTCATCAATAACTCTTTCAAGTAAACGTGACCTACATTCCACAAGACCGCCTCCAAACACCTAACATCTCAAGGTCTAACTCCATGTAGTGTACAAATACACATTAAACTCGGTCAAACGCTCCGATAAAAATTCTTCCAGTGACCATTAAACAATGACCAAAGTGAAAACTTTGGTTGTGTTTCGTTGGAAGTTTAGTTTAGTTTAGTTTTGGTAGTGGGTGGAGAGAGAAATAGAGTAATGATTGAAAATAGGGGTAACGATTGGAGAGAGATAGAGAGAGATAGAGAGAGATGAGAAAGTAATAATTGAAAAAATAGGGTAATGATTGGGAAAAGAAGTAGGGTAATGATTGGTTTTCAAAACTAAAACTAAACGGAAATGGCAACCGAACAAAGCCTTTACCTTTTGCACTAAAGAAGTTAGGAACTCCCAAAACCACAAAAAATCTATATTTAAAATAATACATTATAACTTCAACATCACTCATTCATAATAGCAAGTCTAATCTCGCATGTTTATCTTCACACAATATCCTAGTTCCCAAAATCTCCTCAACCATATGACAATTATAACCATATAGTACACTTCAAAATCACGACGACAACGTTACATGCCTCCCTTTAGCTACTCCATTACAAAAATGCAACCCCAAATTTATCCACACCCATATTCAACCAACACAAGCACTCACATCCTAACACACCATGGCCATAGCCAACCAATTCGATCCAACCCTACGTATAATTCAAAAACTTATTCCCTTGCCGGAAAGATGTCAAAATCCACAAAACAAAACGATAAGAAAATATGCCAATTCCAACAAGGAAACCACCCTCTTTATGTCATTACCTAAATGCGGGAGTCCTATCTACACTTACAATTATCCATCTCCGATAAACATTTCCATCAAGCAATTCCTTCAATTGCGTACGGATATTGATCCTATCTAAAATGATACAACTCCATTAGGGTACCAAAAGTAGAGAGAGCCTACCAATCATACAAGCAAATAAAAAATCTCGACAAATCTAAAGAAAGTTCCAAACGCAAAAACCTAAGTAGACACATGCAAAGTAAACTAGGTCCAAAGATCAATAACTAACTTAAGTAATCCCCAAGCTCTCATTCTTAAATCAATCTCCAAAACAATAATCTCATTCCACTCACAACACTATTCCCCTATAGTTAATGACATCATCGTTCAACCAAGGTTTATGATGGTAAGAACCAACTCCGTGTACGTATACAGACTTTAACATAGGAACTAACTCAAGAGGCGTATACACCAAATTCGCAATAATGGAACAGCCTATAATAATCCTAGCCTACGAGTAATCAAGCTTGATGATTAGGAAACAAGAAACCCTATCTCTGCAATTTATCTCCTTACACTTCGAAGCTAACGAAATTTCTTTAAGTTCCTAGAGTCTAATTACTCAATACATCACGCCATTTAACTTCTTCTTCTTCTTGTTTTTACGTAATCAAGCCTTAAAGCACAACCAATTTAAGTAAACTCCCAAATCCACTCTCTCTATAGCCATAGAGAAATGACCACTCCTATTTAAGACAATATATAGTGAGTAAGCCCCTCAAATCCAATTCTCCACCAGTGTCGTAAAAAAAGAGTAGCAGGCCACAACAAAAGTATTCCATCCTGATAAGTCAAGGTCCAATATCCATTTTATAGCCATGAGATTCTCTCTTTTACACCTAACTCCATAACAAAAGTATATCACAAATTACAGTCCAACTTCACCCAAGGAGTACTAATTCAAAACAAAAAAGAAGAAAACTAACCAAGTCAACATCACATTTGTAATTACCGTCGTCATGGAAAGAATACAAACTAATTCTAGCCCAAACCAAATAAGCCAAGCACACTAATGAGTAAACTTCTCTACTACTAATTAGTACTCCACATTCAGCCTCGAAATCCAAATCTGTCTTATTTAACTCATTAAACCCCCAGATATCGATGTTCGTTTTCGTTTCCGTGTCACAACTCCTATCGCACAATAGATCACGTTTTGCCACTAATCGTATTTACTAATAACCTAGATATTCTTACATCACACCATCCAAAATCATTTAGTTGAATCATCCTAAAATCCAATATTCACCTGAAACATGATCAAATTCAAGTTGAGTTATGCAGTAAAAAATGGGCCTTCCGAACTTCATTTTCACTTCCACATACACCAAGGGGAAAAAGTAGTGCAATTTATACCGACCACCTCAATCGAAGTTCTAGAGACACCAATGATACTGACAAACACATAAAAATTATGGGAACACAATCCATCAAAATCTGAGCAAGTTTAACCATCTGCAAGAAAACCCGTGCATTGCTATCTATGTATCTGCAATCTTATCTATCACAAAAATTCACAACTTAATTAGTCAACATAATTAGTTCTCAACAACACTTTCAAGTAACAGTGACCTACATTCCTAGAGACCGCCTCCAAACACCTAGCATCTCGAGGTCTAACTCCATGTACTGAACAAATACACATTTAACTCGGTCAAACGCTCCCATAAAAATTCTTCCAGTGACCATTACACAATGACCAAAGTGAAAACTTAACCTTTTGCACTAAAGAAATTAGGAACTCCCAAAACCACAAATAATCTAGATTTAAAATATTCCATCATAACTTCAACATCACTCATTCATAATAGCAAGTCTAATACCGCAAGTTTACCTTCACAAAATATTCTAGTTCCCAAAATCTTCTCAACTAAAAGACAATTATAACCATACAGTAGACTTCAAAATCACGACGACAACATTACATGCCACTCCCTAGATACTCCAATACAAAAATGCAACCCCAAATTTTTCCACACCCATATTCAAGCAACACAAGCACTCACATCGTAACACACCATGGCCATTGCCAACCAATCGATCAAACCCTATGTATAATTCAAAAACTTATTCACTTGCTGGAAAGATATCAAAATCCACAAAACAAAACGATAATTAAATCTGCAATCTCCAACAAGGAAACCACCCCCTTTATGTAATTACCCAAATGCGGGAGTCCTATAAACACTTACAATTATCCATCTCCAATAAACATTTCCATCTAGCATTTCCTTCAATTGCGTACGGGTATTGATCTTATCTAAAAGGACACAACTCCATTAGGGTACCAAAAGTAGAGAGAGCCTACCAATCATACAAGCAAATAAAAAATCTCGACAAATCTAAAGAAAGTTCCAAATGCAAAAACCAAAGAAGACGCTTGCCAAAGTAAATTAGGTCCAAAGCTCAATAACTAACTAAAGTAATCCCAAAGCACTCATTCTTAAACCAATATTCAAAACAAAATCTTGTACCATTGGTAGTACTATTCCCCTATAGTTAATGACATCATCGTTCAACCAAAGTTTATCGTGGTAAGAACCAACTCCGTATATGTATAAAGACTATAATATAGGAACTAACTCGAGCCGTATACACCAAATTCGCAATAATGGAACAGCCCAAAACAATCCTAGCCGACAAGTAATCAAGCTTGATGATTAGGAAACAAGAAACCCAATCTCTGCAATTTATCTCCTTACACTTTGAAGCTAACGAAATTTCTTTAAGTAGCTAAAGTCTAATCACTCAATACATCACGCCATTTATCTTCTTATTCTTCCTCTTTTTACGTAATCAAGCCTTAAACCACAACCAATTTAAGTGAACTCCCAAATCCACTCTCTATTACCATAAAGAAATGACCACTCTTATTTAAGACAATATATACTGAGTAAGCCCCTCAAATCCAATTATCCACCAGTGTCGTGCGAAAAAAGTAGCAGGCCACAACAAAAGTACTTCATCCTTTTACGTCAAGGTCCAATATCCATTTTACAGCCATGAGATTCTCTCTTTTACACCTAACTCCATAACAAAAGCATATCACAAATTACAATCCAACTTCACCCAAGGAGTACTAATTCAAAACAAAAAAGAAGAAAATTAACCAAGTCATCAATCACATTTGTAATTACCATCGTCATGACAAGAATACAAACTAATTCTAGCCCAAACCAAATAAGCCAAGTACACTACTGAGTAAACTTCTCTACTACTAATTAGTACTCTTCATTCAGTCTTGAAATCCAAATCTGTCTTATTTAACTCATTAAACACCCAGATATCGATGTTCGTTTTCGTTTCCGTGTCACAACTCCTATCGCACAATAGATCACGTTTTGCCACTAATCGTTTTTACTAATAACCTAGAGATTCATACATCACACCATCCAAAACTATTTAGTTGAATCATCCTAAAATCCAATATTCATCTGACACATGATCAAATTCAAGTTGAGTCATCCAGTAACAAATGGGCCTTCCAAACTTCATCTTCACTTCCACATACACCAACAAGGGGCAAAAGTAGTGCAATTTATACCGACCACCTCAATCGAAGTTCTAGAGACACCAATGATACTGACAAAGACATACAAATTATGGTGACACATTCCATCAAAATCTGAGCAAGTTTAACCATCTGCAAGAAAACCCGTGCATTGCTATCTATGTATCTGCAATCTTATCTATCACAAAAATTCTCAACTTAATTAGTCAACATAATTAGTTCTCAATAACACTTTCAAGTAACAGTGACCTACATTCCACAAAACCGCCTCCAATGCTCAATAACTAACTAAAGTAATCCCCAAGCTCTCATTCCTAAATCAATCTCCAAAACATAATCTCGTTCCATTGGTAGTACTATTCCCTCATAGTTAATGACATCATTGTTCAACCAAGGTTTATAATGGTAAGAAGCAACTTCGTATATGTATATAGACTTTCACATAGGAACTAAATCAAGAGGCGTATACAACAAAATCACAATAACGGAACAGCCCAAAACAATCCTAGCCTACAAGTAATCAACCTTGATGATTAGGAAATAAGGAACCCAATCTCTGCAATTTATCACCTTACACTTCGAAGCTAACGAAGTTTCTTTAAGTAGCTAGAGTCCAATTACTTAATACATCACACCATTTATCTTCTTCTTCTTCCTATTTTTACGTAATCAAGCCTTAAACCACAACCAATTTAAGTGAACTCCAAAATCCACTCTCTCTTACCATAAAGAAATGACCACTCCTATTTAAGACAATATATACTAAGTAAGTCCCTCAAAACCAATTATCCACCAGTGTCGTGCGAAAAGAGTAGCAGGCCACAACAAAATTACTTCATCCTGATACATCAAGGTCCAATATCCATTTTATAGCCATGAGATTCTCTCTTTTACACCTAACTCCATAACAAAAGTATATCACAAATTATAATCCAACTTCACCCAAGGAGTACTAATTCAAAACAAAAAAGAAGAAAATTAACCAAGTCATCAATCACATTTGTAATTACCATCGTCATGGCAAGAATACAACTAATTCTAGCCCAAACCAAATAAGCCAAGCACACTACTGAGTAAACTTCTCTACTACTAAAGTACTCTACATTCAGCCTCGAAATCCAAATCTGTCTTATTTAACTCATTAAACCCCCAGATATCGATGTTCGTTTTCGTTTCCGTGTCACAACTCCTATCGCACAATAGATCACATTTTGCCACTATTCGTTTTTACTAATAACCTAGAGATTCATACATCACACCATCCAAAACCATTTAGTTGAATCATCCTCAAATCCAATATTCATCTGACACAAGATCAAATTCAAGTTGACTTATCCAGTAACAAATGGGCCTTCCAAACTTCATTTTCACTTCCACATACACCAACAAGAGGCAAAAGTAGTGCAATTTATACCGACCACCACAATCGAAGTTCTAGAGACACCAATGATACAGACAAATACAAGCAAATTATTGTGACACATTCCATCAAAATCTGAGCAAGTTTAACCATCTGCAAGAAAACCCGTGCATTGCTATCTATGTACCCGCAATCTTATCTATCACAAAAATTCTAAACTTTATTAGTCAACATAATTAGTTCTCAATAACACTTTCAAGTAACAGTGACCTACATTCCACAAAACCGCCTCCAAAGCTCAGCAACTAACAAAAGTAATCCCCAAGCTCTCATTCCTAAATCAATCTCCAAAACATAATCTCGTTCCATTGGTAATTCTATTCCCTCATAGTTAATGACATCATGGTTCAACTAAGGTTTATCATGGTAAGAAGCAACTCCGTATATGAATATAGACTTTAACATAGGAACTAACTCAAGGGGCATATACACCAAAATCACAATAACGGAACAGCCCAAAACAATCCTAGCCAACAAGTAATCAAGCTGGATGATTAGGAAATAAGAAACCCAATCTCTAAAATTTATCTCCTTACACTTCGAAGCTAACGAAGTTTCTTTAAGTTGCTAGAGTCTAATTACTTAATACAGCACGCCATTTATCTTCTTCTTCTTCCTATTTTTATGTAATCAAGCCAAACCACAACCAATTTAAGTGAACTCCCAAATCAACTCTCTATTACCATAAAGAAATGTCCACTCCAATTTAAGACAATATATACTGAGTAAGCCCCTCAAATCCAATTATCCACCAGAGTCATGCAAAAAGAGTAGCAGGCCACAACAAAAGTACTTCATCCTGATACGTCAAGGTCCAATATCCATTTTATAGCCATGAGATTCTCTCCTTTACATCTAACTCAATAACAAAGGTACAATATCAAATTACAATCCAACTTTACCCAAGGAGTACTAATTCAAAACAGAAAAGAACAAAATTAACCAAGTCATCAATCACATTTGTAATTACCATCGTCATGGAAAGAATACAAACTAATTCTAGCCCAAACCAAATTGGCCAAGCACACTAATGAGTAAACTTCTCCACAACTAATTAGTACTCTACATTCAGCCTCGAAATCCAAATCTGTCTTATTTAACTCATTAAACCACAAGATATCGATGTTCGTTTTCGTTTCCGTGTCACAACTCCTAACGCACAATAGGTCACGTTTTGCCATTAATTGTTTTTACTAATAACCTAGAGATTCTTACATCACACCATCCAAAACCATTTAGGTGAATCATCCACAAATCCAATATTCACCTGAGACGTGATCAAATTCAAGTTGAGATATCCAGTAACAAATGGGCCGTCCAAACTTCATTATCACTTACACATACACCAACGGTCAAAAGTAGTGCAATTTATACCGACCACCTCAATCGAAGTTCTAGAGACACCAATGATACTGACAAACTCATATAAGTTATGGTGACACATTACATCAAAATGTGAGCAAGTTTAACCATTTGCAAGAATACCCGTGCGTTGCTATCTATGTATCTACAATCTTATCTATCTCAAAAATTCTCAACTTAATTGGTCAACATAATTAGTTCTCAATAACTCTTTCAAGTAACAGTGACCTACATTCCACAAGACCGCCTCCAAACTCCTAACACCTCGAGGTCTAACTCCTTGTACTGAACAAATACACATTTAACTCGATAGAACGCTCCCGTAAAAATTCTTCCAATGACCATTACACAATGACCAAAGTGAAAACTTTACCTTCTGCACTAAAGTAGTTAGGAACTCCCAAAATCACAAATAATCTAGATTTATAATATTCTATTATAACTTCAACATCACTCATTCATAATAGCAAGTCTAATCTCGCAAGTTTACCTTCACACAATATTCTAGTTCCCAAAATCTCCTCAACCAAAAGATAGTTATAACTATATAGTAGAGTTCCAAAATCACGACGCCAACATTACATGCCTCCCCATAGCTACTCCATTACAAAAATGCAACCCCAAATTTATCCACACCCATATTCAAGCAACACAAGTACCCACATCCTAACACACCATGGCCATTGCCAACCAATCGATCCAACCCTACGTATAATTCAAAAACTTATTCACTTGCTGCAAGGATGTCAAAATTCACAAAACAAAACGATAAGAAAATCTGCCAACTCCAACAAGGAAACCAAACCCTTTATATAATTACCCAAATGCGGGAGTCCTATCAACACTTACAATTATCCATCTCCAATAAACATTTCCATCTAGCATTTCCTTCAATTGCGTACGGGTATTGATCCTATCTAAAAGGACACAACTCCATTAGGGTACCAAAAGTAGAGAGAGCCTACCAATCATACAAGCAAATAAAAAATCTCGACAAATCTAAAGAAAGTTCCAAATGCAAAAACCTAAGTAGACGCTTGCCAAAGTAAACTAGGTCCAAAGCTCAATAACTAACTAAAGTAATCCCCAAGCTCTCATTCTTAAATCAATCTCCAAAACATAATCTCGTTCCATTGGTAGTACTATTCCCTCATAGTTAATGACATCATCGTTCAACCAAGGTTTATCACGTTAACAGCCAACTCCTATATGTATATAAACTTTAACATAGGATCTAACTCAAGAGGCGTATAAACCAAATTCACAATAGCGGAACAGCCCAAAAAAATCCTAGCCTACAAGTAATAGCGTTTGATGATTAGGAAACAAGAAACCCAATCTCTGCATTTTATCTCCTTACTCTTCGAGGCTAACGAAATTTCTTTAAGTTCCTAGAGTCTAATTACTCAATTCATCACGCCATTTATCTTGTTCTTCTTCCAGTTTTTACGTACCACAACCAATTTAAGTCAACTCCCAAATCCACTCTCTCTATTACCATAAAGAAATGACCACTCTTATTTAAGACAATATATGCTGAGTAAGCCCCTAAAATCCAATTCTCCACCGGTGTCGTACGAAAATAGTAGCAGGCCACAACAACAGTACTCCATCCAGATATGTCAAGATCCAATATCCATTTTCTAGCCATGAGATTCTCTCCTTTACATCTAACTCCATAACAAAAGTATATATCAAATTACAATCCAACTTCACCCAAGGAGTACTAATTCAAAACAAAAAAGAAGAAAATTAACCAAGTCATCAATCACATTTGTAATTACCATCGTCATGGCAAGAATACAAACTAATTCTAGCCCAAACCAAATAAGCCTAGCACACTAATGAGTAAACTTCTCTACTAATAACTAGTACTCTACATTCAGCCTCTAAATCCAAATCTGTCGTATTTAACTCATTAAACACCAAGATATCGACGTTCGTTTTTGTTTCCGTGTCAAAATTCCTATCGCACAATAGATCACGTTTTGCCTTTAATCGTATTTCCTAATCAACTAGAGATTCTAACATCACACAAACCAAAACCATTGAGGAGAATCATCCTCAAAACCAATATTCATCTGACACACGATCAAATTCAAGTTGAGTTATCAAGTAAATAATTGGGCCATCCGAACTTCATTTTCACTTCAACATACACCAACAACGGCCAAAAGTAGTGCAATTTATACCGACCACCACATTCGTATTTCTAGAGATACCAACAATACTAACTAACACATACAAATTATGGTGACACATTCCATCAAAATTTGAGTAAGTTTAACCATCTACAAGAAAACCCGTGCATTGCTATCGATGTATCTGCAATCTTATCTATCACAAAAATTCTCAACTGAATTGGTCAACATAATTAGTTCTCAATAAGTCTTTCAATATTCCACAAAACCGCCTCCAAACACCGAACATCTCGAGGTCTAACTCCTTGTACTGAACAAATTCACATTTAACTCGGTCGAAAGCTCCTGAAAAAATTCTTCCAGTGACCATTACACAATGACCAAAGTGAAAACTTTAACTTTTGCACTAAAGAAGTTAAGAACTCCAAAAACCACAAATAATCAAGATTTATAATATTCCATTATAACTTCAACATCACTCATTCATAATAGCTAGTCTAGTCTCGCAAGTTTACCTTCACACAATATTCTAGTTCCCAAAATCTCCTCAACCACAAGACAGTTATAACCATATAATAGACTTCAAAATCACGACTACAACATTACATGCCTCCCCTTAGCTCCTCCATTACAAAAATGCAACCCCAAATTTATCCACACCATATTCAAGCAACACAAGCACTAACATCCTAACACACCATGGCCATTGCCAACCAATCGATCCAACCCTACGTATAATTTAAAAACTTATTCACTTGCTGAAAAGATGTCAAAATCCACAAAAAAAAAAAATGATAAGAAAATCTGCCAACACCAACAAGGAAACCACCCCCTTTATGTAATTACCCCAATGCCAGGAGTCCTATCAACACTTACTATTATCCATCTCCAAGAAACATTTCCATCTAGCATTTCCTTCAATTACGTACAGGTATTGATCCTATCTAAAAGGACAAAACTCCATTAGAGTACCAAAAGTAGAGAGAGCCGACCAATCATACAAGCAAATAAAAAATCTCGACAAATCTAAAGAAAGTTCCAAATGCAAAAACCATAGTACACACTTTCCAAAGTAAACTGGGTCCAAAGCTCAATAACTAACTAAAGTAATCCACAAGCTCTCATTCATAAATCAATCACTAAAACAAACTCTCATTCCGTTGGTAGTACTATTCCCTCATAGTCAATGACATCATCGTTCAACCAAGGTTTACCATGGTAAGAACCTACTCCGTATATGTATATAGACTTTAACATAGGAACTGAATCGAGAAGCGTATACACCAAATTCACAATAACGGAACAGCCCAAAACAATCCTAGCCTACAAGTAATGAAGCTTGATGATTAGGAAACAGGAAACCCAATCTCTGTAAGTTCCAAGAGTCTAATTACACAATACATCACGCCATTTATCTTCTTCTTCTTCTTGTTTTTACGTACACAAGCCTTAAACTACAATCAATTTAAGTAAACCCCAAAATCCACTCTCTCTATTACCTTAAAGAAATGACCACTCCGATTTAAGACAATATACACTGAGGAAGCCCCTCAAATCCAATTCTCCACAAGTGTCGTGCAAAAAGAGTAGCAGGGCACAACAAATGTACTCCATCCTGATACGTAAAGGTCCAATATCCATTTTCCAGCCATGAGATTCTCTCCTTTACATCTAACTCCAAAACAAAATTATATATCAAATTACAATCCAACTTCACCTAAGGAGTACTAATTCAAAAATAAAAAGAAGAAAATTAACCAAGTCATCAATCACATTTGTAATTACCATCGTCATGACAAGAATACAAACTAATTCTAGCCAAAACCAAATAAGCCAAGTACACTAATGAGTATACTTCTCTACTACTAATTAGTACTCTACATTCAGCCTCGAAATCCAAATCTGTCTTATTTAACTTATTAAACCCCATTGACATTCGTTTTCGTTTCCGTGTCACAACTCCTATCGCACAATAGATCACGTTTTGCCTTTAAACGTTTTTACTAATCAACTAGAGATTCATACATCAAACCATCCAAAACCCTTTAATTGAATCATCCTCAAATCCAATATTCACCTGACACACGATCAAATTCAGTTATCGAGTAAAAAATGGGCCTTTCAAACTCCATTTTCACTTCCATATACCCCAACAAGGGTCAAAACTAGTGCAATTTATACCGACCACCTAAATCAAAGTTCAAGAGACACCAATGATACTGACAAACACATACAAATTATGGTGCCACATTCCATCAAAATCCGACTAACTTTAACCATCTGCAAGAAAACTCGTGCATTGTTATCTATGTATCTGCAATCTTATCTATCACAAAAATTCTCAACTTAATGGCTTAACATAATTAGTTCTCAATAACTCTTTAAAGTAACAATGACCTACAATCCGCAAGACCGCCTCCAAACACCTAACATCTCGAGGTCTAACTCCTTGTACTGAACAAATACACATTTAACTCGGTCGAACGCTCCCGTAAAAATTCTTCCAGTGACCATTACACAATGACCAAAGTGAAAACTTTACCTTTTGCACGAAAGAAGTTAGGAACTTCCAAAACCACAAACAATCTAGATTTATAATATTCCATTACAACTTCAACATCACTCATTCATAATAGCAAGTCTAATCTCGCAAGTTTTACCTAAACACAATATACTTGTTCCCAAAATCTCCTCAACCATAAGACAGTTATAACAATATAGTAGACTTCAAAATCACGACAACATTACATGCCTCCCCTTAGCTACTCCATTACCAAAATGCACCCTAAATTTATCCACACTCATATTCATCAAACACAAGAACTCAAAAACTTGCTAATTCAAAAACTTGGCAACAAATCGATCCAACCCTACGTATAATTTAAAAACTTATCCACTTGCTGGAAAGATGTCAAAATCCACAAAACAAAATGATAACAAAATCTGCCAACTCCAACAAGGAAACCACCACCTTTATAAAATTACCCCAACATAGGAGTCCTATCAACACTTACTATTATCCATCTCCAATAAACATTTCCACCTAGCATTTCCTTCAATTGCGTATGGGTATTGATCCTATCTAAAAGGACACAACTCCATTAGGGTACCAAAAGTAGAGATACCAATCATACAAGCAAATAAAAAATCTCGGCAATTCAAAAGAAAGTTCCCATCACAAAAACTTAAGTAGACACTTGCCAAAGTAAACTAGGTCCAAAGCCCAATAACTAACCAAAGTAATCTCCAATCTCTCATTCTTAAATCAATCTCCAAAACATACTTTCGTTCCATTGGTAGTACTATTCCTTCATAGTCAATGACATCATCGTTCAACCAAGGTTTATCATGGTGAGAACCTACTGCATATATGTATATAGACTTTAACATAGGAACTAACTCAAGAAGCGTATACAAAAAATTCACAATAACGGAATAGCCCAAAAGAATCCTAGCCTACAAGTAATTAAGCTTGATGATTAGGAAACAAGAAACCCAATCTCTGCAATTTATCTCCTTACGCTTCAAAGCTAACAAAATTTCTTTAAGTTCCTAAAGTCTAATTACGCAATAATCACGCCTTTTATCTTCTTCTTCTTCTTCCTATTTTTACGTACACAAGCCTTAAACCACAAGCATTTTAAGTAAACTCCCAAATCCACTCTCGGTTACCATAAACAAATGACCACTCCTATTTAAGACAAGATATACTGAGTAAGCCCCTCAAATCCAATTCTCCACCAGTGTCGTAAAAAAAGAGTAGCATGCCACAACAAAAGTACTCCATCAAGATACGTCAAGGTCCAATATCCATTTTCTAGCCATGAGATTCTCTCTTTTACATCTAACTCCATAACAAAAGTGTATATTAAATTACAATCCAACTTCACCCAAGGAGTACTAATTCAAAACAGAAAAGAAGAAAATTAACCAAGTCATCAATAACATTGGTAATTACCATAGCAATGGCAAGAATACAAACTAATTCTAGCCCAAACCAAATAAGCCAAGTACACTAATGAGTAAACTTCTCTACTACTAATTAGTACTCTACACTCAGCCTCAAAAACAAAATCTGTCTTATTTAACTCATTCAACCACAAATCAATGTTCGTTTTCATTTCTATGTCACAATTCCTATTGCACAATAGATCACGTTTTGCCAAAAATCGTTTTTACTAATAAACTAGAGATTCTTACATCTCACAATCCAAAACCATTTAGTTGAATCATCCTCAAATCCAGTATTCACATGACACATGATAAAATTCAAGTTGAGTAATCGAGTAACAAATGGGCCTTCCAAACTTCATTTTCACTTCCACATACCCAATAAGGGTCAAAAGTAGTGCAATTTATACCGACCACCACAATCAAAGTTCCAGAGACACCAATGATACTGACAAACACATACAAACTATGGTGACACATTCAATCAAAATCCGATTAAGTTTAACAATCTACAAGAAAACCCATGCATTGCTATCTATGTATCAGCAATCTTATCTATCACAAAAATTCCCTATTAACGGGTCAACATAATTAGTTCTCAATAACACATGCAAGTAACAGTGACCAATATTCCACAGGACCGCCTCCAAACACCCAACATCTCGAGCTCTAACTCCGTGTACTGAACAAATACACATTTAACAAGGTCAAACACTTCCGCAAAAATTCTTCTGGGGACCATTACACAATGACCAATGTGAAAACTTTTACCTTTTGCACTAAAAAAGTTAGGAACTCCCAAAACCACAAACAATCTAGATTTACAATATTCCATTATAACTTCAACATCACTCATTCATAATAGCAAGACTATCTCGCAAGTGTACCACCTTTACACAATATTCTAACACACCATAAGACAGTTATAACCATATGGTAGACTTCAAAATCACGACAACAACATTACAGGCCTCCCCTTAGCTACTCCATAACCAAAATGCAACCCTAAATTTATCCACACCCATATTCAAGCAACACAAGCACTTACATCCTAACACACCATGGCCATTGCCAACCAATCGATCCAAGTATCCAACCCTGGGTATAAGTCAAAAACTTATTCACTTGTGGGAAAGATTAAAAAATCAAAAAAACAAAATGATAAAAAAAAATCTGCCAACTCCAACAAGGAAACCACCCCTCTATATAATTACCCCAAAGCGGCAGTCCTATCAACACTTATTATTATCCAATCCAATAAACATTTCCATCTAGTATTTCCTTCAATTGCGTATGGGTATTGATCCAATCTAAAAGGACATAACTCCATTAGGGTACCAAAAGTAGAGAGAGCCTACCCATCATACAAGCAAATAAAAAATTTTGACAAATCAAAAGAAAGTTCCAAACCCAAAAACCAATGTGGACACTTGCCAAAGTAAACTAGGTCCAAAGCTCAATAACTAACTAAAGTAATCCCCAAGCACTCATTCTTAAATCAATCTTCAAAACACACTCTCATTCCATTGGTAGTACTATTCCCTCATAGTCAATGACATCATCGTTCAACCAACGTTTGTCATGGTAAGAACCTACTGCATATATGCATATAGACTTTAACATAGGAACTAACTCAAGAAGCGTATACACCAAAATCACAATAACGGAACAGCCCAAAAGAATCCTACCCTACATGTAACCAAGCTTGATGATTAGGAACCAAGAAACCCAATCTCTGCAATTACCTCCTTACGCTTCGAAGCTAACGAAATTTCTTTAAGTTGCTAGAGTCTAATTACTCAATAAATCACGCCATTTATCTTCTTTTTCTTCTTCCTATTTTTAAGTACACAAGCCTTAAAGCAATAGCAATATAAGTAAACTACCAAATCCACTCTCTCGTTACCAAAAACAAATGACCACTGCTATCTAAGACAAGATATACTGAGTAAGCCCCTCAAATCCAATTCTCCGCTAGTGTCGTACAAAAAGAGTAGCAGGCCACAACAAAAGTACTCCATCCAGATACGTCAAGGTCCAATATCCATTTTCTAGCCATGAGATTCTCTCTTTTACATCTAACTCCATAACAAAAGTATATATCAAATTAAAATCCAACTTCACCCAATGAGTACTCATTAAAAACAGAAAAGAAGAATATTAACCAAGTCATCAATCACATTTGGAAGTACCACAGTCATGACAAGAATACAAACTAATTCTAGCCCAAACCAAATAAGCCAAGCACTAATGAGTAAACTTCTCTACTACTAATTAATACTATAAATTCAGCCACGAAATCCAAATCTCTCTTATTTAACTCATTCAACCCCAACATATCGATGTTCATTTTCGTTTCCATGTCGCAACTCCTATCGCACAAAAGATCACGTTTTGCCATTAATCGTTTTTACTAATCAAGTAAAGATTCCTACATCACACCCTCCAAAACCATTTAGTTGAATCATCCTCAACTCCAGTATTCACCTGACACATGATGAAATTCAAGTTGAGCTATCGAGTAACAAATGGGCCTTCCAAACTTCATTTTCATTTTTACATACCCGAAAAGGGTCAAAAGTAGTGTACTTTACACCAACCACTTCAATCGAAGTTCTAGAGACACCAATGATACTAAAAACGCATACAAATTATTGTGACACTTCAATCGAAGTCCGACTAAGTTCAACCATCTACAAGAAAACCCGTGAATTGCTATCTATGCACCTGCAATCTTATCTATTGCAAAAATTCTCAACTTAATGGATCAACATAATTAGTTCTCAATAACTCTTTCAAGTAATAGTGACCTATATTCCACAAGACCGCCTCCAAACACCTAACATCTCGAGGTCTAACTCCTTGTACTAAACAAATACACATTTAACTCGGTCGAACACTCGTGTAAAAATCATTCCAGTGACCAATACACAATGGCCAAAGTGAAAACTTCACCTTTTGCATTGAAGAAGTTAGGAACTCCCAAAACCACAAACAATCTAGATTTATAATATTCCATTATAACTTCAACATCACTCATTCATAATAGCAGGTCTAATCTCGCAAGTTTACCTTTACACAATATTCTAGTTCCCAAATCTCCTCAACCATAAGACAGTTATAACCATAGACTTCAAAATCACGACAACAACATTATATTCCTCCCCTTAGCAACTCCATTACCAAAATGCAACCCTAAATTTATCCACACCCATATTCAAGAAACACAAGCACCCACATCCTAACACACCATGGCCATTGCCAACCAATCGATCCAACCCTACGTATAATTCAAAAACTTATTCACTTGCTGGAAAGATGTCAAAATCCACAAAACAAAATGATAATAAAATCTGCCAACACCAACAAGGAAACCACCCCCTTTATATAATTACCCCAACGCGGGAGTCCTATCAACACTTACTATTATCCATCTCCAATAAACATTACCATCTAGCATTTCCTTCAATTGCGTACGGGTATTGATCGTATCTAAAAGGACACAACTCCATTAGGGTACCAAAAGTAGAGCGAGCCTACCAATCATCAAGCAAATCAAAAATCCAACAGATCTAAAGAAAGTTCCAAACACAAAAACCTATGTAGAACCTCGCCAAAGTAAACTAGGTCCAAAGATCAATAACAAACTAAAGTAATCCCCGAGCTCTCATTCTTAAATCAATCTCTAAAACATACTTTCGTTCCATTGGTAGTACTATTCCCTCATAGTCAATGACATCATCATTCAACCAAGGTTTATCACGGTAAGAACCTACTGCGTATATGTATATAGACCTTAACATAGGAACTTACTCAAGAAGCGTATAAACCTTCACAATAACAGAACAACCCAAAAGAATCCTAGCCTACAACTAATCAAGCTTGATGATTAGAAAACAAGAAACCCAATCTCTACAATTTATCTCCTTACACTTCAAAGCTAACGAAATTTCTTTAAGTTCCAAGAGTCTAATTACTCAATAAACCACGCCTTTTATCTTCTTCTTCTTCTTGTTTTTACGTACACAAGCCTTAAACCACAAGCATTTTAAATAAACTCCCAAGTCCACTCTCTCTGTTACCATAAACAAATGACCACTCCTATTTAAGAAAAGATATACTAAGTAAGCCTTTCAAACCCAATTCTCCACCAATGTCATACAAAAAGAGTAGCAAGCCGCAACAAAAGTACTCCATCCTGATACGTCAAGGTCCAATATCCATTTTCTACCCATGAGATTATCTCTTTTACATATAACTCCATAACAAAAGTATATATCAAATTACAATCCAACTTCACCCAAAGTATACTAATTCAAAACAGAAAAAAACAAAATTAACCAAGTCATCAATCACAATTGGAATTACTATAGTCATGGAAAGAATACAAACTAATTCTAACCCAAACTAATAAGTCAAGCACTAATGAGTAAACTTCTCTACTACTAATTAGTACTATACATTCAGCCTCGAAATCCAAATCTGTCTTATATAACTCATTAAACCCCAAGATATCGATGTTCGTTTTCGTTTCCGTGTCACAACTCCTATCGCACAATAGATCACGTTTTGCCATTAATAGTTTTTACTAGAGATTCTTACATCACACCATCAAAAACCATTTAGTTGAATCATCCTCAAATCCAGGATTCACCTGATACATAATCAAATTCAAGTTGAGTTATCGAGTAACAAATGGGGAGTGAGAATAGCGGCTAGTTAGTTCAATTATTAGTTTTGAAGACACCATTGAGTTTGGGTAATTGATAAAGGTTGCGGATATATGTATAATGACCCATGAGATTTTTGGATGATTCAGTGGGGTAAAATCTTTTTTATATTTCAGCAATATTATTGTTAACCGTCTTGAAACTTTGGTTGAGGTGAGAAGATTAGATTGCATGTATTGAAGAATTATTGTCTTGCAGCTCTTTTGGATATATGGAATAGACAACGATATTTGAGAGGCGTCGTGTTACCTAAAATTTTAATATGAATTTGTTAATTTGTTTGGACTCTAATGAAGACTGATTTGAGCATGATTCAACAATACGGTTTGGAGGGTATCGGTGTAAGATGTGTAGCTAATTGGTAAACCAATTGATAACAAGAGGTGATGTATTAAGCCATAGAACTTGCGATACTGTAATAAATGCGATACTGTAATAAATATCAAAAGCTTTAAGGTTTAAGGAGTTCATTAGTAGACTTTGGGTTTTTGTGAGTAATGGGATTGAAGTGGTTCATTGTTGAGGATCTATGATGCACCGACACCGACACGGACACCGACACGGACACCGAAACCAACACTGGGACACGGGAATTTTAAAAATATGGGGATACGGACACCGCGGGGGACACGCCACGTGTATATTTATTTATTTATATATATAAATAAATAAATAATTATAGTTTAACACCTAGAAATTTAAAAAAATTATAATTTGGCACCAATTTTTTTTTAAAAAAATTACAGTTTCACCCCCATTTTTTTCAAAAATTTCAGTTTGGCCCCCAAAATTTTAAAAAAAATTGCAGTTTGGCCCCTGCGGTGTCCCCATCAGTGTCCCCAGCGGTGTCCCGCCGTGTCCCCAGCGGTGTCCCCCTCAAAATTTAATATTAAAATATGGGACACGCCACGTGGCGTGTCCCGGACGTATCTCCGCAGTATCCCGCGGTGTCCCCGTGTCCCCGTGTCCTGACACTGCGATTCTTCGACTTCTAGAGGTATCGGTGCTTCATAGTTGAGGATCAATCCTTAGAGCTTGGCATACTTGCTTTGAGCTGTAATTATTTTGATTCTTTCCACGACTACTAATTCTAACAGTGATTGATAGATTATCTTATTTGTTAGTTGTAAGTTAGTCCCTTTTAGGTGGAGTTGGAGTATTATACCATGGAGATTTTTGTGGAAATATTTAGTTGGTTCGTAGCTATGGAAGGTAGTAAAATGTCATGGAGGCTTATACGTACTTTTGGAACTTAACTATTATTGAGTTGAATGTGGAGGAGATAGTTAAATTTCATAACTAGTAATGGAATATTCAACCTTGACGTATCACTTTAGCAAAAAAAAAATTTTGAATGTTCTTTTAGTGATGGAGCTTGCAAATATATTTTTAGGTATGGATGATGTACTTAGTATTATGGATTTAGTGTCTAATAGAGTATTGTGATATCCATAAATGTTTGATGCAGCATATATTCATTTGGTTGGTGGTTCTGAGTGCATAGAGTATGTTCGGCTCAAGTGTGGTTAACGTTTAGGTGGAAAACTAAGAATTGGATTCTTGTAAGTGATTTGGAACTGTCTTTGATTAGGTGTTTATTGGAGGATGCACTATGGTTTAAAATATTATTTTTGGATTTTGGGGAATATGGTAGGGTCGGCTATGATGGTCTTATTCGAACATTTCATTAGTGTTTTATGCTATGCTTTGTTGCCTATTGAAAACTATGTTGGTGTGTAATGAAGAGGTTAATGAGATGAACCATTGAGATTTTGGAGTTTTATAAAACATGATGACATTGGTTAGAATAATCCTTTTGTTTGAATTGCTCTATTGATGCCGGATTTTACGTACGGGTGGTCCACTTAGAACAAGATTAGATGCACTTGGATGTATTAATGTTGGACATAATGAGACAGTAACTATTGAATGGTTGGCAAATTTTTGGAGTTCTTGGATATTTGAGATGTTCAATCTTATGGTGGCACAATTCTTTTCGGAGTTTCAAATAACTGCATACATTTCTTTGATCTTGATGTGAGTGATACGGAGTTGCTAAGAGATTATAACTCTTATATGAAAGTCGAGTTTGGAGATTGTAGTTGATTGGCTCACTAATTCAGTACATTTTATTGCTATTAACATGATGTATACGTTGGATTGTTGGCACAGTTGTATTTTAGGGAGATTGTTAGACTCCATGGTGCACTTGTATCAATGGTGTCAAAATCGTGTCCCCATTTTGTATCTAAATTTTGGGTGCCTTGAAGATAACGATGGATACTCATTTTTTTTAAAGTTTTGCTTAACAATCATCAAAGTGAGAGGTCTATCCAGACTTTGGAGGATTTATTGAGACCATGTACCTTGGAGTGAAAAGAAAATTGGGATGATCAATTGCTGATAATGGAATTTGCGTACAATAACAGTTTTCATTCGAGTTTAGGAGTTGTTCCATATGAGGTTTTGTGTGGCGGAAGTGTATATCCCTAATCCGTTGGTATGAGGTTGGAGAAAGGTGACTTTTAGGACCTAACTTGGTGGAGGATGCGAATAAAAAAAAACACTATTCGGGAAAGGTTTGTAACTACTCGGAGTAGACAGAAAAGTTATGCAGATAATCTTAGGAGGGATTTGGAGTTTGTGATGCAAGCTATGGTTCGGTGTTTCATAAGGTGTCCCCATGGGAAAGAGTTAATTGATTTGGAAAAAAGAAAAGAAAAGAAAGGAAGTTGAGTTCTCACTATATTGGGTCGTTTGAGGTTTTCGAAATCGTTTGGCTGGCTTTACTGACTAATTTGGCTAATGTTCATAATATTTTTCCTGTGTCGATGTTAAAGAGGTATGTGCATAGTAGTCCATTCCAAGTTGTCGATTACGAGCCACTACATGTTTGGGAAAATTTAACCTATGATGAGCAACCCATGGAGATTCTTGATACGACGGAGAACGTGTTTCGCAACAAAAGGATTCTTTTGGTCGAAGTATTGTAGCGCAATCATGCGGTTGAAGAAGCTACATGGGAGCCAGGAGCATGATAAGGAGATGCGCGAGAAGTTCCCACATTTGTATGAATGAAGTTAGTATGCAATTTCGAGGATGAAATTTATTTTAAGGAGGGAAGGATGTTATGGCCTAGAAGTTTTATTTATCTTATTAATTATTTTGGTCATTATTAAATATTAATTGGAAGTTTTATGGTGTGGATCCTAATTAGCAAGTTTCATTTCTGGGTGATATAGCTACTATGTGCATTACTGTAGTTTGAGCGCATAAGTATAATTATTAATTACAGTAGTTAGTCTATATAAATTGGATACATTAATTAATTAGTTAGCTACAAAATAGGGGTATTACGTTAGTGGGTAGTTTCATAAAATTACACGTTAGGAGATATTTTAACAGAGTAGGGTTTTTATTTGGAAAGAACGTTTGAGAGAAGTCAAGAAGACTGAGCAAGAGAGAGAAGCCGCAGACTTTTGGGTTCGGCTAGTTGGTGATCGGGTAAGAGATTCTTGATCCCTTTATTCTTGTTTCTGTTTTCATTCTTAGTTGTACATGGGCTGGAGTAGAGTTTGATTTTTAGTGGATGGCAGTTTGAGATCGAGAGAGGGAGAGCATTGTGAATTGTTGTGCATGCATGGGTGCTATGAATGATGATTCATGTGAGAGAGAGAGAGATGGGTGTGCACATGCTGCCATGATTGTGTGAGTGAGTCAGCACGTGGTTTTGTTCTGGCGTTGCAGGGAATTGGTGGTGTTGGAGATTAAGGGAATAATTATATAATTTTACATGTGGCAGAAGAGTTAAATGGTGAGGCGGTGTGCTTATCCAGAATGGAGAACACGTGGTTACTTAGGAAACATATTGTTGGAGTTGAAAATTAAAGTTTAGGTTTTGTACGGTTCTGGTGGCTTCAATGAGTTAGTTCTAGGATTGGTTAATTCTAATTTTACATTAGTCCGAATTTAGTTAGTGATAATATTCTTCTATGATTCTTGGTTCAGGTTAGGCTCGCTTTGTGTTGTTCGATTGCGTTACTTTTGGACCCAGGCAAGTGGTTAAGCATGTTATGTACTTTCAAACTTCCCCACGTCCCTTAAATTGTTGTATTGGAAAAATTATGATTGAAACTGGAAACACATTGTTATATTGATTATATTAAATTGGCATGCGGTATTGATGAAACCATTTGTTGTTTGAATAATCTTTTGGTGAGAACTTTGTGAAATTCGTTGGGAACACATTTTGGAAGTCCAGGGAAATTAATCCTCTGCGTGCAGGTGACTCTGGCCATTAGGGAAGAAACTGGGTTAGGCTGGTGATCCTAATGTTCAACAGTTGTCATAGACCGAATCATTCTTAAGGGGAAAGTTCCACGGGCTGCCTACTTGTGGTAACTCTAAGTTTCGATATTAGATCCAATTTTGAGATATTTGTTCACTGGCACTTGGTACTATTTGGTATTGGTTGTGGTTCCCCATTGTGGTTGGATATTGTATTGTGATCACCATTAAGTTATTGGTTGAATTGTTCATTGGGTTTATTTATATTTTGTTGTTGACCGCAGATGCCAAATTATGTTGACATGGTAAATTATTTTGATCCCTTTCAGAACCTTATTCTAATATACATGTTTTGCCATTCACTGAGCTCGTCAGCTCACGGATTTATTCCAACTTCTTTTTCAGGCTAGTCGGGGATTTAGGCAAGGATTCTGGCGGCGTCTCGGGGACTTCTTTTAGTTTGACCTCCTTAGGGTGTTTCATCATATTTTTATTTTATTAATCGCGTCCGCATTTGAAGCGCTGGTCAGTTATTTGATTCTTTTTATTATTGGTGGATCACTTGGTATTATTTGGTTCATGGGATGTTTGTGCCCCATTCTTTTGTCTGAACCTTTTTGGCTGATACTGTTTTGAATAAAATTTACTCAATGATTCCAAGCTTCGGCATTTAATTTATTTTCTTTTAGGTTGCGTGTTCCATGGGTTAGTCTCATGGTTCACGGCTGGTCACTTACCATTTTGGGGGGTGACATAAATAACCAAGAATTCAATATACCAATGAACTACCCAACCTAGCCTAATCCTAAGTTACTAACTCGCCATCAGCCACCATAACAACATAACCCAAACTTCCATTTTAAACTCCAAGCAATCTGTTTCCTATGCTATTGCGTATTACTAAAACCCAAAACTCTTGTTGTTACCAATTCTTCAATTCCACATCCATACCACACAAAATCGATATTCCTGTTAATCTGCACATCATAGAAACCCGTGTAATACCTCCAAACACCATGCATATAATAATGCTCTACCGGACGACATTAGAATGCAAGAAACAATTCATCAGACCACCAAACTCACCACGCACAGCCACCGAACCACGCACACACATCACACAAATCTCTCTCTCTCTCTCTCTCTCTCTCTCCACCAACCCACACTATCAAAATCACACCAAGTTCTATAGAACTAAAATCAATGCCCAACAAATCAAAACCCAAACCCTCTATGAAAAAGAAAGAGTTACGGAAACGAATCAGAGAATGATAGCGGAAGATCACTCAGCGACAACGGATAGAGGAACGTAGAACCACTGTAATGATACCCTCGACTGCTCCTGTTTTCTTCACTTCCCAATTCTCTAACTTAGAATGAAACTCTAACTTCTACTCTCCATGTAGATACGCACATATGAAACTGACCACTAACTCACTCCCAATAGGATACCATATATTCCATCCTAATTTCATGCCAACTTCCTTAATTATAGCCAACTAACCAATTTAATTCTTTTCTATCTAGATAAATAAAAGAAAAGCAATTTAATCTGACCAACCGAATTTCCATCTGACCTGAAGCCTGTGAAAGCAAGCCATTTGAATTAACTAGGTGGAAGGTGTGCACATCATGCTCGTTTTGGTTGGTTATAACCTGCAAGGTTGGTGGAATGGGTAAGAAGAGATGTTAATGGTAAGAAGAGATGTTAATGGGGGCATTGTGTGTGGAAACCTTAATGGATATTTTTGGAAGTTGACAATTGCAGGAGTGCATTAAGTTATGTTGCAGATTATATGCACTTGTAATAACAGTAGCAAAAGTCTTGTTGTTGAAGGTAAGGAAAGTCTACATTGTAGGTTTACTAGGTGAACGGCTCGTGCTAGCACGAGGAATTTCGTGCCTGTTATTCTAAAGCAGCGTACTACCGAATTAGAGAACTATGCTTAGAAAAATTGGGATATCATATGAAGTACCAATCAATGGATGCAAGTGATACGGTAGTAGTTAAAATTTTCAAGTGGAACACATGACTTACCATAAAACGTACAAAAACAGTTGCCTTCACTGGTAGACAAAAGTTGCCTAAAAACAAGCGTAGTAGTTTTCTTATAACCCAACAAAAAAATTCAGCTACGTAAGAATGACATTCAAAACCAAGACGGTAATACCTCATGAAAAGTAAAGATAGCATCCAAAAAAAGAATCAGACCTATCATCCCAGTAACTTACATATAGAAAATAAAAAATATATATCTTCCGGATAAATTTGCATTATCAAGTATGTGTGCTATGTGAATGTCGAACAATATATGTTGAACACTGATCTCATACCCCTGAACGGAGTGTCGGACATAGGTACTTGGTTATTAGACGAATACATCCAACATTGCAATCAGCAAATCAATACTTAACACCAACATCAAATCTAAATGGAAATGTTTGTTAAAACCTAAGGCTTGAATACTATTACACACTTTAAAAAGTACAACATAATTCCCCTATCTAAACAAAAACCAAATACGCAACGTTCATCTAACCATTCTAGACTAACAAAGAAAGTCAGGTTGGAGACATTGAGATGGAGTGACGATCAACACCGTAGCTTTAAAATATTTTCATTGAGTCTCCTATGGACCTTTAAAATATTTCCACGGAGTCTCCTATGGACCTATGGTCTTCCCAATCAAATGTAATGGGATTGCATGACGTACAAATCATAAGGATGTGCTATTAACAACACTTTACAGCTATCATACAAAATGATCAAATGTCTTTGTTACTAACCCGTCCTGGTATTAGTCTGACCACATTAATCTTGGCTCTATAACACCTTTCTCTTACTATCCCATTCCAGTATTAGTCTCATACTAATTCCCATTAACCCCGTCCCAGTATCAATCTTGACCCTATAACTTCTCATTGACCTTTTATATATACGAGGTATGAAAATCCCTTTTCAATTTTGCATGTGCGTCTCCCTTCAAATATCTTATCTTAACTACATAAAAGAAAATAGGCCAAAGAAAGCGCGATATTGAAAAGTTAATTCACTCTAATTTCCTTATGATCTCAGCAAACCACCAATCACCTCAAGAAAACTGACAGAACCCACCTAAAGATGACTCAGATGAGTTTCCAGGTGATAAAACATCATTAGCACTCTACAATCGGCGCCAACATGGACCATTGGTAAGAAAGTGCACCTCAAGAAAACTGATGGAACCCACCTGAAGATGACTCAGATGAGTTTCCAGCTGATAAAACATCATTAGCACAAAAAAAAGGTGATTCTCATGTTGTTATTTCCATTTCAGCTAGATATTAACCACTCACTAAGCAAAATTAAAGACCAATATCGTGATCAACTACAACCAAGTTGTGTAAAAGGGAGCTAGGGTTTCAAGATCCATACCTTTCTTGTGAAGGATGAGACATCGCACGACAAAAGATGGATGGAAACTTAATCAAATTTTGCCGGAATCTCAACGGTCAACCTTAATCTGAGGTTGAGGCAGAATCCTACCAGATGTCGCCGAAAACTCAAAAAAGTTAAATTCTGTAAAAAAAAAAAAATTAACATTCAGAAGCCAAAAGAAAAAACAGGAAAGCAAGAACAAAAGGGAATATTCACAACAAACTTAGATGAGTCCATGAAAGAGAGAGATCGGAATCTCAACGGTCAACCTTAATCTGTGGTTGAGGCCGAATCCTACCAGATGTTGCTGAAAACTCAAAAGAGTTAAATTCTGTAAAAAAAAAAAAATTAACAGTCAGAAGCCAAAAGAAAAAACAGGAAAGCAAGAACAAAAGGGAATATCCACAACAAACTTAGATGAGTCCATGAACGAGAGAGATCGCAAAATTAACTCCTTTTTTATTGATAACATTACAAAAAAAAAATATGCCGTTGACCACCATCGCAGCTCCAAATTCCAAATATGCAACGGGCTACTTCTCTATAGTGCATTCATAATCTTATCTAACCAAAGGTTCTATAATAAACCAATTAGTAAGCATATGAAATCATTTGTTTACCAGTGATGGTGGGGGAGTGGTTACCTTTGACTTCCGTGGTTCCCGCTACTCTGGTGAAGCCAAAAAAAATAGAAGAAAAAACTACTCTTTGTCACTAACATTCCTGTTGTCTCTACATGGAAATGGTTAAGCTCCCATAATTTGAGTGCCTATTGAGTCTCTCATGCTATCCAAATTACAACAGTTCAAGATTGTCAAATTCGTCTGCCTCACCAATGCGAGACAATGTGGCAACTCCTATAGTTCTTAATTGAAAACAATGCACTACGGTACCTTATCAAGATTTATATTCAGAATATAATATGAATAAACATAAAGTACTCTCTTAAGCACACCAAGCAATAAGCAACCAAACCAAATACGAAAAGCAAAAATTTAAAATCCTCAAATACAAAAATATCCTGGTCATAAATGACTCATAATGCTTAAGAGTCAAAAAATTTACAAGGGAAGAGGGCCGACTATATATCGTATAAATGATAAGAACTACGATGAACAAGAAACAAATACATACATAAATCGTAGCTTGGCTCAAGACTTCATTTGTATTGCTCCAAACAATTTTGTATTTCTAAACAGCACAAATGGCAACATAATTGATAAAAACAATATCTCTCTTTGGCAAAAGGAAACATGTAAATGGTACCGGATTATAAACTATGATGGCAAATTAGTTTCAATTTGGAACAAGTGAGTCAAGTGACAAACATTCAAGACAGTGCTCTTAACTCGCAAACTCTACTACCTATTTCATTCAATAAGAAACTTTCAAATCTGAAAACACCAAATCCCTGTGAATAAGGATAGAGAGCAGGAGCGTTTCTTTTCGCCAAGAAAGTAGATTGTTTTAACCATGGAAGGATTGATTACCAACTGGAAGAAAAGGACCAAGAAGGAAGCAAACGCGCTTTTAGAGCCTTGTTTTCCAGCTTTGGTTCTCAAGACTGTAGGCATATCTCCAGCGTGCTTCTTATCTCTCAATTGAAAAAATGTACCAGCAAGCTCCTAAAACCTGCAGTTACCGAACAACAATAGAGGAGAACTTTAGGAGTTGAAGATAACTTCCTTTACAAATAAATTGCTAGTTGGTAGGGGTAGACCAAAGTGTAGTTGATTAATTCTAAGTGTTGTAAAAACCTATTCCTTGTGTTTGTTAAATTCTTGTGCCTCTAAATGGTAGTTAAATTCTTGTGTTTTGTATCATCACCGGTGCGTTTCCTCATATTTACGGTTTGTCAAATTGGTTAGGCAATTGACTCATGGTTTTCAGTGTTCTAAAACTCGGAAATACTCGGCGAGTACTCGCCGAGTACTCGGTACAAGGTGCCTAGCCGAGTAGATTTAGGCATACTCGGTGGAATTACTCGGCCAGACGATTACTCGGAATTACTCGGAGAGTACTCGGCGAGTACGAGTAATCGGTAAAATGAATACTCGGAATTACTCGGTAAAATCGAAAAAAATTGAAAAAATGGGGTAAAATTCATAATATGTTAAATTTGAAGGGTCATTAGTGTAATTTCAGTATATTTTTATACTTACCCAGTTACCCTAATCGACTGAACACACCAATCAAGCTGCTGCTGCTGTTCGAAGATTTTGAGAACTCGCCGAGGAGGTAGATGAGGATTTTGAGTTTGAATCCGATGGAGACCAAGTTATGGAGGGATATGGAGAAGAAGAAGAGGAATAATTGACTACTAATTTCGTACTTTGTTTCATTCGGTTTGAACGTGGAACTTTGTAATTGACTATTAATTTCGTACTTGGTTTCATTTGGTTTGAATGTTGAACTTTGTAATGGACTAGTAATTTTGTACTTAAGTTTCATTTGGTTTGGACATTGAACTTTTCTTTATGCATTATGAATATCATTTGGGGAACATATAAAAAAAAAAATCCAAGTAATTTCTACTCGCCGAGTAATCACCGAGTAATCGCCGAGTAATCGGCCTACAAGGTACAAGGTGGCCGGCCGAGCGAGTACCGAGTACCGAGTTTTAGAACATTGATGGTTTTGAAGTAGAACCTCACACAGTCACACTAATCTCTTCTAGAAACAGATTATCGTTTACCTATCTCTACCAAATCTGCTATCTCAACGTGTCATACATTAGGAAGGCCAAACTTTATTTTTTAATCTGGAGGAAGGCTAAAGTAGGTAATATGATAGTTTGATTCCACTGTCACATGTTTCATTTCTACATAATTAACCATGTCTTCTGGTTCTGCACAAAAAGAAGGCCTCGAACCGGGAGAATTCTGAATTGAATTTACATGTCAATTTTTTTGACTTTCACATGCATATCAAATGATTCAATTTGCATCTACTTTATTATTCTGGATTCTAAAACCTTCACCATTGAACAAGTTAGACAGTCCTATGCCTGATGGGTTTCATTTTTTACAGTTTACAAACAAAATACAGCTCATATTGGACCCTATGATCCATGCAGCAATGGATAAAAGAGGAACATACAGAGCAGATAACAATCATGTAAAACAGTTTAACATACCAGACAATATCAATCACTCAACGCCAAACATATGTTGGTCTCAAATTTCGTGTGAATTTGTATATTCAGTAATCCTTGATTAGTCAAGAAAAAATCAGAAAGGTAGAATTACTTAATTGTGGTAGTTCACATGATACATCATTGCAAGTCAAGAGTCCTGCTTAAATATCCTATCCTATTTTCAACTGAAATAATTTTGTCATGTGCCAACCAGATAAGCATAATTAAATAGTTGTACTGAAAAGTTCCTAATTCTAGTGGCTGCAACTAACGTGGATGACTTGGTCCCATCCTTGAAGAACCCAAATACATGCTTTTCCTTGCAAGCCAGTGAATGAGCTCATAGGACCTTTCTATCTCTTTCTTGACCATACCTTCAATTAGATTATAGTAGTAGAAGAGTTTTTTTTTTGGACAGACTTCTTGGATTGCATAATACATCATGTATACAATCAAAGGCCAATTGGCTAATAAAGCAGACAGAGCATAAACTGGATGTCACGCATGGGAAAAATTCAAACAAATCACTTCTCAAGATAATAGTCACACTAAATATGGAACTGCTACACTAAAAGAACAGTTAAGAAATAAAACAAAGATTGAAAGCTGTGCAGTAGATATGATATTTCCTCCTTGCCAATTATAATGTGGAGTGCTAACTCTCCTAAAGACCAAACAAACCATTAGAAACCATAATGGGAAAAATGAACAAAAAGAGAAATACAGTACCAGATCTCTTTCTTTAAGGAATAACATCAAACACTTGGTGCACATACGCACCCATCAACCGCAACATATCTGCTTTAGCTTATTCGCAGCCACTTCATGCACCGACCACGAATACTGCAATCATACACACACACACACAAATTAAAAACAAAAAGTAGAAGGAAAAAAAGAAACAAACAGAAGAAAGGGTTGTTAGTGACCTTGTAGAGGACCCAGAGGGAATGGGTACAAGTCTGATTGAAGAATTCACGGAGCACGATTTCGCAAGCGCGTAGGTCAATCACAACAACACCCAAACCGCAACAGATAACACAAAATTTTAAAAGCTTAAAAATCAAAACCAAACCTCGCGAATCGAAGAAGAAAACGGTAAGAGAAGCGTTGAACGCAGGAAGAAATTAAACCGATCAGCAGGCCAAAGATCTCAGGTCGAAGAAGCCAACATCTCCAACAATCGAAAAATCCACGGCGAAGAACCGAATGTATAGAAACCAATTGAGAAATCCACGGCGTACGTAGAACCCCTAATTATCTCCACACAATCGCCTCTCTGGAAACTTCCTCGCTCTCTCACCGCCTGGAAACATCCGCCCGAGATTATAAAGGAAAAGAGTAGGATGGCGTCAGCAACCTGTGAACGGGAAAAGACGAAATTGCCCTCAACAACAAAACAGGCAGCTGCCCAATCAAGGGGCACAATTGGAAAAATCGGACAAAAATTGCCGACCCATCCAATTTGGATCAATTCTCTTAGTATTTAAGCTTAGATATGTACAATTTCAAACTGCTATCTTAGGGCAGAAGTTACATTTACTCTATCCAATGACTTGCAAAAAAGGATCCCACCATAATATCTATATTCTCAGCATAAATACGGTGGCAAGTTGGAAAAGAAAAAGGGGATGTAACGGTTTTTCTATCTTGCTTACCATGTCTTTCAAATGTTCCAACTTTGACAACTCGAAACTTCATTACCAAGCTCAAATTAGATGAAGAATGCCAAACTAGTGCAGCAATAGGGCACAACAGAGAACAGTTTGAATTGGTGCTGCTCGTACGTTCCCAAAAGCTTTAGCTTTTAAAATCTGAACTCGATATAGAAAAGAGGTGTGAGAGAAATCTTGGGGTTCAAAGACAAACAAGTGAAATTTACACTACCAAAGATAAATAGAAATTATGCAGAATCGAAAATAGAATTTACTCTTTTCAAAACATTAAATAGGAAAAGAACATCAACCTCAATGTGTCCTATACAACTGCAAATTGTTCAATGCATTGTCAATTTGTTCAACTTGAAAGTTTAGCATCTCTCCAGTTCCAATAGTTGAAGAAAAATGGAACTATGTCATAATTATGAATTTGCAATGCTAAGTAACCTATAAATGTAAAACAATCGCATCCAGACATCATATACTTGCACTAGATTTTAAGCAGAAAGTAGCCAAAGTAGATCAAAATTAATGCTAAATACTATTTCATCGATAGTGATGGCAACTACACTAATCTGATTTAATTTACTTACACAGCGGTAGCACAATTGGCCAATTCACACCCAAGCACAAATACAGTTTTAGTTTATGTCGATTCAAACATTGAGAAACATTATTACCAAAACTAACAAAAGGCATCTAATGACGTAATCAGATGCACATAAATAAGGAATATCCATTAAGAAAAATATCCATTAAGGTGTCCATTCATATGACTTTTCACTGTTTTGTGCAGCGCTGAAAATGTCAGAGAACTGAAGCTAAACAGCGGCAAGAAACTCCTCAAACATGTGAGCATTTGGATGAATATCATTATGCAAAACAATGAACCAAATTCGATTTCACATCCTTATTAGAATAGTGGCTGGATTGAAGTCTTGAAGAAGTGGTTGAAGTCAACTTTCAAATTCCTTTGATATTATTAAAAATGTTAAAGAGTTAACTATTTTTGAAAAATGCAAGTAAATCGATAGACAACACTAAGTACTTGGCCTATACCTTGAAATTGGTTGTGTGCAGCAAGCACTAATATCCAGTTTTGGTTGGTCAAAAATCATTTTGAATTGTAGATGGGACATGGAAGACAAGCTGTCTTAAGATCATCTAATGATGAAAATCCATCTCCGTGGAAAATCATTCAGAATTATAGTGTTCAAAATTCATCTCTATTCATATCTTAAGATGAGCTTGTAGTCATTTCCAATGTTACAGTCTCTGAAAATGACTCCAATCATTTCGTAACACATCATTGGCAATGCAAATTGGTCATACTTTCGATTCATGTATCAGCAGAATCCAAATAGTCCTACCCATACCTTCGAAATGATGCTGATATATAGCCGGCAATGCCTACATCATGCAAATAGCATTATAAGAATAAGAGAAGTAAGCTACAGGAAATGTTAATAATATGTTTTAAAATCAGACCACTGGGCCATGCACATGAAGTTACGTAATCCAGTCAGTGATGGAGCCAGAATTTGGTCGTGGGGGTGGCACCGTTCAAAGAAAATTTAGTAACATGTAGTGCAGAAAAATATGAAGACAAAAATCTAAATGTAATGTCATATAATTATGTTTTGTCGTGGGCTTTTTTTTTAAAAAAGAAATACTCCGAAATGGTTGCTTAACCTCACTTATGGTATGCAAATACAAGATATTAGGATACTCATTTGTTTCTATTCATACAGGTCATTCTCTAAATTACACGGAGTAGTTTTTACCATATTTATACAAAGTATTGCAAATACCTAGTAGATCGAATCATGTTAGTTTATAAAAAAAATGTGTTCGAATGGGTCACATTAAAATTTAATGTCCAAATGAGTTCTGTTGATTTTCAATTAGTGGAAAAAATACAAATTTTGTAGGAATCTATGCAAAAATTTAGAGAGAGAGAGAGAGAGAGAGAGAGAGATGAGTTTTAAAGAATATAAAAAGGAAAAAAATAAAAAAAAAGGAGAGGAACAAACAGCGCGCCAAGGGGAGCCGAACCCCAGCGGCTAGCCTTGGAGACTCTTTTCAACATGCTTTACCACCAAAGCAAAGCATTAAGTTGTGCCTTTTCTTCACATATTTTTTAGCTAACCTTTTTACGTGTAATTTTTTTTTAAAGTTTTTCTACAATTGGGGGGTGGCACATGCCACCTCCCCCCCTAATTGCCTCCACCCCTGAATACAGTTAACATAGGAGCATCGCCCTGTAAGATTGAGAATCAACCTATATATTAAACTCGACATAAAATAAAAAAGTCCACAATTCTTTACACAGAAAAATCTGCATAACTTTGTTTCAACTACCAGCAAGACAATGCTTCATATTTATCAGAATAGTGATTTCACACCTTGAATATTTGACCAATTCACTCCTCAGATTCCATCTCACGTTGTGGCAGCAACAATTACCATTTGACCTTGAATAGAGATAAGCTAATAGAACCCTCCATGTGGATTATCATGCTAATGATGTTGTGCGTAAATCCACCGCAGAAATGGGATGTGATTAATCACTGGGCTGGGATACAAATTGTAGGGTCAGTAAACCATCAAAACACAAAACGCAGTCAACACTAATAACAAATGACCTGAAATAGAAAGTCAGTACATATATTATACATTCTAATAACTAAACATCAAATGGTACAAACAAAACAAAAGGCAAGTAAATTATCCAAATGTATTTCTATATGTCATCAATGGAAATATCGAAAGATTTGTACTCAAAATTCTATGAAATGCCAAAGCAGAAATTACTCATAAACTTATAGATTGTGTCCCATCAAGTTTGCTTTATTTTAAGTGCGTGCAAAACTTCAGTAAATAATATAGGAACACATCATTAGTGAAGAATTATCTTTCGCCGCAGGGGAAATCATGAATTGTTTGAATGATCTCTAAGAAAAATGTAGTAGACAACAACAAATTCATTCTTATTCAGGGCAGCAAAGTTATGAAGCGAGACAAATTCATATATTTGTCAAATCAGTAATCATAGAAATGGAATTTTAGCACTCAAAATAGGACATTACAGAACTCTTGACACTATTAGCAGTGAACTTGTGCATTCTTTTTGCGTTATGTACGGACACATTGACAACACCTTTAAATTATCACAACGGCAAACATGCAATATCCGAAACGACCGAACAGTAACCTAGAAACCAAGAACATCCACTCCCAAATGCACGGCAAAAACGAATCAAAAGCGAAAGGAAAGCATTGTGGTAGATTGGACCGTGGGATTGTCCGCGATGGGTTCACTGGCTTTCCTTGCTTTGCTCATACCGGCATCAGTGACGATGAGACTATGCATGGCTGATGGCCGAGAGAAGACCGGCGTCTTTCTCTCTCTGTTCGAAGAAAAGAAGTGTGGGAGGCTGAAGAAAAAAAAACAGGAGGCACTCTCTCTCTCTCTTTCTCTGTTCGAAGAAAAAAAGAGAGGGAGCCAGAAGAAAAGAAAAAAGGGAGAGGCGGAGCTAACAAAGTAATATGGAAAAGACGAAATTACCCTGCTCCACAAAACTAATGGCTTCCCAATTAGAGGGCAAAATCGTCCAAATTGGCAAAATGTCCAGCAATTCAATTGCAAAACCGATTCTTCTTATAGAGAGTTAGGATAGGATAAGGGAGGAAAAAAACAGAAGAACCGTGGAGTTTCTAAACTTAACCCACCGGAGATTCTATAGTAATGGAGGTAAACCCACCGGAGCTCTCCACACCAGCGTCGATCAACTTAAACGTCATCGCTCGAAGGGTCGATGTCGACAATCGATTTCCCATCCGCCATTACTATCGAATTGCCGATAGCCTCCTCAAATAGGTATATATATTTCTTGATCCATTACACAATAACATATTCCATGTGTATATATGTTGGTCAATGTATCCTTTTCTTCTTAATTTAGTTTGATGTTTGATTCTACAATGACACAAAAGAGCTGTTCATTGTCGTCAACTGATTTTAATTAGGGTTTTAGTTTACCATTTAAATAATATGTTGTCGACCAACGAATTAAGGAGGTGTGAATTGTTGATTTGAGGGTGTGAATTGTGTAATTTGGAGGTGTGATTTATTTAGATGGTGTGTGAATTTTGAATTTAAAGGTGTGAATTGTGTACTGAGCCCGAAGTCACACCTCTCAAAATTCATAACCCAATAATTCACGCTCCCAAGAAAGGGTAAAATAAGGAAAGTATTTTTAGAAAAAGGGTTGCATGGGATAGCTCAATAAAAGAGGGTCCACACGAAACCCCAAGCAAAAAATAGGACCGGAGAGAAATTTTCCGAAATCATCTAGCCATCAAAAATACTTTTGAACGGTCTGGATACACCAAACGTTTTACGTCAAAATAAATGGAGCATACATTTTGAAATTTTATATATCCTTCAAAGACATATACTGGTTAAAATCTGACCCAAATTGGAGAGGTTTTCATAAATAAATACAGATGATAACTGGGCCACAACGTGGGAAAATATGGGCCGCAGAAGACTGGGCCATAACCTTTTAAATTGGGTAGCAGGTGAAGTCAATCACGGCCCGTGATGTATCCCCTACTACTCCAGTTGCCAACTCCATTCTAGCTGGTTTCTGAGGAGTCCGACTACGGTTACCGAATTTTGGGTACTAAAATGTACAACGGCACAAGGGCCTTATTTTTGGGTTTTGCACGAATATTTCAAACCGTTTTTATTTTTAAAATAATTTTACAGGTAATTCTAAAAAAAATCGGCTCAATTGAATATGTATATATGTTGCTCTAATCTTCAATATTTCCATATAGAATTTAAGATCCTAAATTATGTATGAGAAGTTAGAAGATTGGATCAACAATTTACGCATGTTCAATTGAGTTAGTTTTTTGCAAGAGCTATTCGAGATTATTTTAAAATTATGGTTCAGATTATTCGTGGGAGACTCAAAAGTGGGCCCTACATGCCATTGTACATTTTTGGTACCCCTACCATTTCCGGCCCATCCATTCCATTTCTTGACACCACCACAATAGGAGTGATTATTCAGTGTTTTGGAGCACCACCACGTGATACTCCAAGAGCTTCTATCACCACATTGATGTGGAGTCCATACATTTAATTTTGGATCTCCTTATGAATGTGTGGTGTTAATGGTCCTTAGATGAGCAGGAAATAATTTTTCCCACCATAACATTCTCCAACGCAATAGGAAATAGATTGTCCAGATTTCCAGTAACTAATAAATCCTTGGGTCTGGGAAATGTAATGTATCATTTTTTAAAGATTTTGAATTAATTGTTTTTTTTTTTTTTTGGATAAGTATTTTTTTAATTGATTGTTGTAGATTACAGATGACAATGAAAATTTTGAAAGTGTTTTGATGATGAGAAAAACTTTTTTACTAATATACTTTACAGTGCTCAATCGCGCGTGTCCAAAAATATTTTGGATAGTCCGGATTTTAAAAACCTATTTGCTAGAAGAGTTTTTTTTTTTAAATTCAGACCATTGATTGCCAAAATAGACGGCTTAGATAACGCAGAACTGTGAATAAGTTTCTCTCTTTGATGATATATGCATAATAAATTTTGCATAAGGGTTTCGTAAGTAAAAGTATAACTAGAATTCAAAAAGCTCATTTGGTGGTGATTTTCGAATTTTGTAATCTGTGGTTGATTTTTCAAAATGCATATTTATATCGAGAAATTAATTTCTCACTCGTCTTTTATCCATTGTGAAATTATTAAAGTACCCCTTAACTCTTGAGCCACTTTTTCCATATGAAGAACAATTTGATGCTTTCACGTGAATAATGACAGAGTGTCAATGATAAAAGGTGGTGTTAAAAGAGAGCTGCTAATGGAACAGTAGCAGCTGTACAGCAGCCCAGTACAAATGGGTTTTACACCCGTCTCGAGTTCCGCAAATCTGAAGCAAAATTGAATGATTCGTAAACGCCTTTACCGATATCGGATTGAGATGATTTTTACAGGGACAGTAAATAACATGTTTTGAACAAAATGAGCGGCTCCGATCATTTTTGCAGGACCCGAGACGGGCGCAAAACCCATCTGTACTGGGCTGCTGTACAGCCGCTGCTGTACCTCGATCTTTACTGGTGTTAAAATTATTTTCCTCTCACATATTGCATTCTATTCATCTCCTAAACAGGCATAATGTAAAATTTAGACACCCAAACACCCCCTAATTTGTTCTGAAAATTTCAACTGAAATCAGTTATTTATGTTCCATCTTCAAACAACGGAAGAGATTTGTGTCTCTCTCCCTACTACATTTACATTTAAAACTTGGACTTCAAGAAGAAGAGGAGGAGATTTGTGTCTCTCCCCCTACTACATTTGCATAATTACATTTCAAACTTGGACTTAAAGAAGAAGAAGAAGAAGAAGAAGAAGAAGAAAGCAAGCAAACATTGACATGGTCCATCCAAACAATGGATTTCACCGTCTGAAACAGGCGGCAGGCACACCAGTCTTTTGCATTTCTGAGAAGATTACCAACTGAAGCTGATGGATTCAAAATGCAGGTTCTCGGCCAGGCCAGATGCACATATGCTTGCAACCTCATGCCTCATCTTTTTCGGGCCACAAACGAGGACTCCGATGCTCAATTCCTTCCTCTCCAACAAAATCCCTGCAAGTAAATGATTGTATATCAATCACATTGGAAAACTCATTAATACTACGAGTTAGGCTGAGTGAAAAATGTACGAAGTACAGCTTGACGACGACACCGTATTCATGCTGTCGGACTCCTAGCCCACTAAGAACGACAAGATACAATCTGGACATAACAGATTTCTGTGCTTGTAATCTCTGTCTCTCTCTCTCTCTCTCTCTCTCTCTCTCTCTCTCTCTCAACTGCTCAAGGTCCATTTATTTCTAGATTTCCAGCATATCATACTAGTAGAGCGTATTGGGACAGGAGGACGATTTTGTGAGACAGAATCTTACTAGGCGTCGTGGACATTTTTGTGTAAGATTTTTGTGTTTGTAATTTTGAGTTATGTGAACCAAAAAAAAAAAAATCATGGGTTTTATTTATTTTCGTAAACAGTAACCAAACAACTGCAACCAAGGATTTGACTTACTCTTTAGATCAGGCCTTTCACCATAATGCAAATTGGTAGATTGAACAACTGACTGTTGAGGGAGGCTTTCCAATTCCCTATCAGCATTATAAATCCAAGAGCCGGGAGATGCCATCGGCGAAGCCCCTTCCATGTTCTTAATCTGGTTAATCTCCATACTACCCTTTTTCTTGTTCCAATAGAAAGCTGCACTAGCTGTGGTAGCTATGCATATGCAAATGAACAACATACTCAATGCAGCTTTACGGGAGTAGGAGTAGATACGATTCGTGTTATGATCAATCGGGTATATATAATATCTAGTCAAAATACCCAGGAATAGAAGGAACATGACGAATGTCGAGGATATGATTGCACCAAGCCAGAGCCAAGAGTTTGGGCCAAGGATAGGGGAAATTGGTGCATTTGAGGATTTGGGCTTGAACCAAACAGTTGTTGGATGCGTTTTTTGGTTATCTGTTATGGGTTCTTTCTCTCTTGTGACATAGGCTTGGATTTGGAGATTTAGGTTGGAGAATCCATTGGGAGTGCCAGAAATGGGGAGGAGGAGGTCTAGCAGGGTGAGGTCTGAGGAGTTCTTGAATGCAGCAATGAGGAGAATTTGTGGAGTCTTGCATTTCAATGTTTCAGTCAAGAAGATGAGGTCTCTTATGATTGAGATGAATGGGGTTATGCCACTCCCTCCACTCACCATCACTATTGTTTCATGCCTGCAATTAACAACATTCCTAGTTAATCCAACCAAGGAAAAATCATTTACAAGCAACATTCGTATAGAGACGAAAGGATATAAAATGATGCGACAATGACAATTTCACAAGTTGTTTTGACCGGAAATGAAGGGAAACAGAAGAAGCCACATCATTTTGCATGGAATTTGATATGTGCAAAATCTATGTTAAGCACCCTTACGAATGAAGTCATCGACCTCATAAAATTACTCGGAATACTCATGTAGACGTAGATAGTATCTCTTGCGAGTGTCTTTTGCATTGTGATTTGGTTGGTTTACGTTTACTAAGTATTATTGACTTAACATTACCCATACTACCACCAAAGCAAATATGAAAATACATATAAAGCTTAAAAAGACATAGTTATATGTAACTATTTCTATGGACACAGAAACCAACCACATAAATTTTTTTTTTATCCGAACCACATAATTGACTATAGGAAAATAAGTTAATAGATAGATAGTAGAATTTTATGAGATTTGTTGGTGAGGCTACTCGCAAGAAGTGTCTCGATCTATTTTTGGTACACAGTTCCGTGGTTGATTTATGTGTTCTTAAAATATATAAATTGCTTTTTTATAGCATGTAGTATACCTTCGGAAATCAGTTGAAACGGGTCCATAAGGCCCTTCAATGGAGACATCAAGGTGATCAACAGAAGAATTTGGTGATGAAAGCATCTGGTACATCTTTTTAGACCAACTCCCTTCACTCTTAATGATTACACTCAGCTTCTCAGGCTCCAAATTACTGCTTGAACTAATAGTAAAAGGATGCCACTGCATCTTGGAAATGCCGGGGACATTTATAAACATGATGCTTGTTGGAGTATAACTCAACCCTGATAGTAATAAACACAAATTTTAGCATGACTAAGTAAAAAGGATAAAAGAATTTGAGACCGATACGGATGTGATCAGGTACTATAGTTTTTACCTCTGCTTTTGGAAAAGTTGAGCTCCACAGCTTCACACGGCAGAACTCGGGCAGAAACAAGCCGAACGCCTCGCCGGGACTGGAGGAACCGGAGGAAACGGTCGACGAGGAAGAGGTAGAAACCAGGGAGCATCATGCAGGAGTAGGCAATTCCGACGTGGAAGACGAAGAAGATTATGAAGACAATGTAGAGGTGGTGGGTGTAGAAGAAAAGCTCGAACATCTTTCTTCTGATCCTGGGGAATGTAGTCACCCACATGGCTAGTCCTGCTAACAGAGCTATTTCTCCAGCCACATTTGCCACCCCTGTTTTGTCCCATTTCACCATCTGATTTGATTCCACACATGGTAGAAAGATGGATTAGGTGGTTTTAATCTTAGTGGAGTGACTTGAGTTCTACTAATTGAATCTATTTGTGGCAGTTCTCAACTCATAAGTGCGTTTTGGTGGAACAAATATGGAGTTCTACTTAGGATTGCAAATGAACCGAACCATTGAAGAGCAGCTCAAGGCTCAGGTTAGTAAGGGTGAGTTTGCGTCAAACAGAACCGAGCTCGAGTTTCATAAAATTTAACGATGATTATAAAACAATTCCCCGATTCAACTCATCCAAAACCAAACCACCAAAAAACGTACTCGTCCCTCGATCATCATCGACCTCAGTGTAAAAAGTGTTTGAAATTAGGTTGAATTGTTTATTTTTGAAAAACAAAGGGTTGGGTTATGTGGATTTCCTGGAAAACAAACCGCCATGTATAGTCCATGTCACCCATTATGTTAGTTTTTAGACAGAGGGTGACGGCATAGGAAAATTGATGAGTTGTTCATGTGACAGTTTGTGAAGGTCAGGTATTTTTGTGTGAAAAACTCAGGGTTATTTGGAAATTTTCCCTTCCCTTTTTTGTTGGTCGGGTATTAGCTGTACTCTCACTTTGGAAGACACTACCAGTGGAGTGGACTACGGCTCCAGTGGGCCACTAAGTGCTCTAATCATCTCTATTTTTTGGGTCATGCTCTAATCATCTCTTCTACTAGTAGGTCTAGTTGACTATCTTTTTATCTTGTGGGCCACGTGGAATATTAGGCCTAAACCCAATTCACTTCCAAAATAGATGGATGGAATTAAAGTGTGATCTTAATTAGAGTGAGAAAACTTTGCCACACAAATGTCACAAACTACAAACACCAACTTATGGGGCCCCCTACAAATTACACAGTGGAGCCAAACTCCAACTATATTTCTCGAATTTAAAGAAAACTGCCACCAGGGTTTCTTCTTTAACCTCAATTTAAAAATAAAGTCAAGTTGAAAAAAAAAAATAACAAAGAACAATTATCACTTGCATCATGCGAGGACTAGAACACAAGGTTATTATTCACTCTACCCGAATATTGTGTAATCTTTTTTTCAGTCATTCAAACACATAACGAAGCCAATTAATCACGTGCACAACTACGTGGTACTCCCGATCTACCAGATAATTACATTCATATGATCAAAAACTACCAAGTCTACGTACGATGAGAGTAATTAATAGTGAGATAATAGTTATTTGAAAATATGAGAATAGTTTTTATTGAGTAAAATAACATAAAGTTAGGGAATGAGGTTAGACAGGCATTGAATCCAGGCTATATTGAAATGAACATATACTATACCCATACCATTGGTAGTGAGGCTTAAAAGTTGCATGAAATTAAGCAAGTCAGTTAGAAGATAAATAGACACCTGTGATAATTGATGTGTGACAGCCCAATAGATAACATAGCAAACACCGTGGGCCGTGAAGAGGGTCATGGCAATGTGACCAATCCATATATGGTACTTCACGCTAGCCTCCGACGTGAGCCCAAACAGTGGAAGCACCGACGAGCCGCGAGTCACCGGAAAAAAAAGAAACGCCAGGCATATGTTCCCCGCAAGGCCTAGCCTTACAGCTGCACTGTCCAACTTTGATTCCCACCTGCCAAAACAACCAACACCATACCATTTTAAAAAAAAACCCACCACCGCCATACCATTACAATGGTCGTATAAGGACTAAATATAAGAGCGACTTCCAGCATTTGTGTCAATGACTTTGCCGAAGTCATTTTTGGCTTGTTACGGTCTCAAGAAACTGAAAAGTAGCTATGTTTGAATTTAACTTAAATTTCAGAATTTTGTTCTTATTTGAATTTTTTTTATATTTATTAGTTTTGCACCAAAATTTTGACGGCTATTGATTCGTCTTGACGAGAGAATGGAAAAGTAAATTTTCTTTACTTTTACCAAAGTATTTTGAGAAATAACCACTTTTTAGAGCAAAAAGTAACTTTTTGAGCTAAAAACAGGTTATTTCTCAAAATACTTTGGTAAAAGTAAAGTTTTTTTGCTATTCTGATTTGTCTCGTTGAGACAAATCAATAACTCGCGAAAATTTGGCGCAAAACTAACAACTTTAAAAAAAAAAATTCAAATAAGGACAATTTTCATATTTAAGTTAAGTCTATAAGAACGGCATTGGATTAGTGTCATTTTGGTACAATCTCAATTCTGAACTATTAAGGTCCCATTCCAAAACACTTTCTTAATAAATAAGTATTTATTTCACATTTTCAAACTCAAAAATAATGTAAATAAAAAATAATTTTTTTATTTTTTTTCACCATATAAAAGATCTCGATAAGATCTATCAAACAAGATCCATGTTATTAGGAAAATTATTTGTGTAAAATTATTATTTTTGAGCTTAAAATTGCCTTCTTAAAAATTAATATTTATTACCGGTTCTGGAACGGGACCTGAATTCAACTCATTTGACTTATTTATACAGACCAATTGACATGGGTGTTGTGACGATTTGACTGAGCCCAAAGTTACTGTCAAATTTTGCACCCAAGATGACTTTCCAACTTTTCTACAGCATGCATCGGTGACCAATATACAGAGAACAGGAATGATGAATGAGAAAGACTTTCAATTTACAAGGCAAAGTATGAATTAGCTCTTCCCTAAATTTTATTAATAATCAATTTGTCTTCCTATGATTTTGGAGTGAATCGCAACTTTTAACTCCGTTAACGAAAAATACTAAATGACTTTTTTACCCCTATACTTTAAACTTTAAATGTGTTTCCACAGAGAGATCGAAAACCAGTAGAGGGAAATCGGGTTTTCTCTTTTAATCCACACACCACCACTTCAGCAGTGTAGTTTGGTCAAAAAAACTCAAGATCCCTAGTATACAGTAACTCGGTTTCCCGTTCCCGCTGACGGGTCCAACAAATGTATGAGTAATTCCAAATTGCCTTCTTTCAACGGCTCTCTCTCTCTCTCTCTCTCTCTCTCTCTCTCTCCTGTAACTCCATCTGGGCCGCCTCAAACCATCTGAGTCTTTTTTTTTCTAGCTGATCTTTCAGTCGCTTCACCGTATCTCTTTCAAGTCTGTGACGTTGTGCGATGATAATTTTAGTGGGTAGAGGGCAATTACAGAGGCTGCGTGGCGTCGGAATGTGTGTGAAGATTTAGATCTCTGATTCGCGTTTCCATGTGAGTTTACTGTAGTAATGCTCTGAAATCACAAAGACCTACATTTAAAATTGTTGAATCCATTCGACTATTGCAACAGTATCAAGCAAAGTCAAAGATTGTTGCAACAGTATCATGAAAGAGGATTTGGTTGTTGTGCTGGGTTATGATATGTTGGCCCTGTCTTTAATTTTTTTTTTCCTCTCTGATTCTAAGAAAGAGTCGACCAAATGGGTGAAACAGAATTCTACCGAAATTTCTGGTCTGGTCTCTTCTTGAAATGGAACACAGGGACTTAAAAGATATCACATTCATAATAAAATTTGGGTTGTTCGAGGTTAGTTTTCTCAATTGCTTGGTATGCACACACGTATTTAGATTGGGCCTGTGGTCTATGGTGGTTGGGTGGTTAATTTAGGGTTTTCATATTGATTTGGGGAAGAAGATGAACAAAGGTGTAATTGTCATTTGATCATACTTCTTTTGGATGTAAGTACATTTTTTCATGCCATAGACACGCACTAACACTACAACACGAAAGGGATATAGCGAGGATTCAATTTCCTCGCTGAAGAGCCTGATTTCCTCGCAAAATGTATTAGCGAGGAAATTTTTCCTCGCTAGTTTTCCTCGCTAAAAGCTTGTCGCAAAAGGTATTTGCGAGGAAAAATATATTTCCTCGCCTATTCTAACACAATTGGCGAGGAATTGTTTCCTCGCTAAATTTTTTCCTCGCAAATTTTATTTGGCTACGAATTTACTAATGGGCGAGGAAATTTTTCCTCGCCAATTATAGTTTTAGCAACGAAATTATTTTCCTCGCTAAAAAAATTGAAATCCAAAAAGAAGGTTGTTTCTCCGCGGCTACCAGCACTCGAACCTTGGACGTTGCTTATGGGAGGCGGAACACTTGCCAACTGCACTACGTTACACTTCTGATGAAAATGTTGAACTTTTTAATATATATATCATAGTTTTAGCATGTTTTTCACCTCTCCAACTTACTTTCTTCAACATTAATTATGATCTTTCGACTTTTTGCAAATTCGTAGCACAAGTTTAATTTCTTATTTGCTGGCACAAGAAATTTTTTTGGGTTTTTTTTCCTTCGTTAATCCTAATCTATACTGTCCTAGAGGACTTTCGGAAAGGGATGAGACTTACGGGGAGCGAACCCTGCCTATGTACATTCGAATATGTAAAGGAGGCCAACTACACTGCACTCCACTCCACATGCATAATTTTTTTGGTTGAAACATGTTATATTGTTAACTAACAACGACAACTTTTGAAGGACTAATCATATGTGTTATTATTCTAATTATTTGATAGGATTATCCTACCTTTTATTGAATGACTATTTTGTCGTCATAAGCACAAGATATATTTTAGTACGTATCACATTATGAATGACAAGAGGCATCAGTGTCGTTAATGTTTAAAAGTGAGTTTGGGTTTTTTCTTTTTTGCCAAATACAAAGGGTAATATAGATTTGTAGCTTATTTTTTAATAGCTTTTTTTCATCATTGCTATAATATGAACAAAATTTGTAAATGTTCAGATCATCCAAAAAGCACTAAAGACAATACATTTTTAAAAAATTCATCTTTAACAAATTTTTTAAAATTTTCAATTGCCCTATATCTCTCAGACATACAATATTAATATGTATATATAAAAATATGCAAGATACTTTCAAATTTGCATTTGAAATTAATTTTTAACATACTTATCTGTTACAAAGGAATGCCATTAGAATCACTTAAGTTGGTGGTTTGAATAAAAATCAACAACGGTTTACAAAAAAAAAAAATTTCTTTACTGCATAAATGCATAATAGATATGAAATTGCATATATTCCTGGATCGCAGTAATGTAGATGTTTTGAAAATAGATTTGTGGTGATCTAACTTCGAGATATTTTCAATACAACATCACTTCAAGATGTTTTTAACTTTGTCTTTTGTTGAGTTATTCATTACTATGGGATAAATCATCAATATCTACACTTCAAGACACTCAACTACTATGAGACAACATTTTTTCAGCATGTCTTTAAAAACAATTTATTGCAACAATAAATTTTAGAACAATTTGAATAAACTGACATTGTTAACAATTAATTTAAAATGAAAAAAAGTGAATACAATGAATTAGTGAAATATATCATTCATTACTAATTAGAATAAGAAAAGTGACGAAATAATTTTTTCCCATTATCACCTTTTTTTTAAAATAAATTTGATGATGGTATTCAACTATATAGTTTATTATGTCTTTACCATCATGATATTACAAATACATCTAAACATAATTAATAATGACATATATATCAAAAATTAATAAGTCGTAAAAAAGGCGAGGAAATCTGTTTTTCCTCGCTAGAAAGTGCCCTTTGGCGAGGAAATCTGTTTTTCCTCGCTAAAAATGGCCTTTTAGCGAGGAAATCTATTTTTCCTCGCTAAAAATGGCTTTTTGGCGAGGAAATTGAATTTCCTCGCAAATAATGTACTTTTCGCGACGAAATCCATTTTCCTCGCCATATTTCCTCGCCAAAGCTCTTTCGTGTTGTAGTGTAAGAGCGCGTGAGACACACACAAAGTTACTTTGGACGGAATATGTAACGGTTGCACTTTACTCCAAAATCATAGGGAGGCGAATTGTTCATTAACAAAACTCAAGGAGGTCATCTACCAAACAGCCAAACCACAAGAAGCTAATCTGTACTTTGTCCCATTTTATAATATTAGGGGGAGATATTCACTAAGGCTCTGTTTAGAACCTAGAGAAAGGAAATGAAAATAAAAAAGAAGGAAAATTAGAGGAAAATTTACTACTCACTATACTTAAAATTCTTATTTTCTTCACTCTTTCTCTTCAAATCAAACAATGGAAAGGAAAATTTTTCCTTTCCATAGGTTCCAAACAAAGTGCTATATGTCATAAAGAAAGATAGGGTGATCGGGTGAAGTCAAATGTCGATCTTCAAGCTCTTAGAATAGAAGTGAAAAAAGAAATGAAATATCGAATGGGAGATTAATAGGGAGAAAGCTTTGAAAACTTCCCCCGTAAGGAAGGTGATTCTAATAACCGTCTGCTTTTACGCTCTAAAACTGCGTGTTATTCTATGTATACTATGCAAACAAAGACGGATTAAAAGTGATAGTAGAATTTAGCATTAAGTGACATAGAACTACGTATACACAACGGTGAGTAATTTATCTCTTAAGCTATGGTATAGTGTGCATAGATTCAACTCATAAAGGGGCAAAATGATGTTCCTGCAATTCCGGGCCATTAAAAAATCAATTTGTTTTCAAACCGCGCATATAGTTAGCACTTAGCAGTCAAAGCAAAACTGGAAACATGGCTCCATGATTTGATAGATTGGTTGGCAAAAAAAGGTGCAAAGCAAAGGTGCATAAGTGTAACCAAGGGCGTCCGGCTTGGGGCACAGCCACTATTCAGGCCTTGTCTCGAGCTTGAAAATATAATAAGAACGTACCGTTTAGTATTGTTTAGAACTAGATGCGGGCAATAATCTCTCAAAATCAAGTCAATCGGATATTGAAAATTCAATAAACAAATCACGTTCCTTTTTTTTTTTAGTACATGAACAACAAATACACTTTAAAAAATGCAGAGCGAAATTGCTTAACTAGATTGCCAATGTTCAATTGACTTGATTTTTTACGGGGCTATTGTTCGCGTATAACTCTAAGCAATAAACGATTCAAATCATGTTTTTAAGCTCCGAAAGACACAACAGCCTGCTGTGCACAATGGGGCATTGGTTCGCATTAAGTACGCATGAAGTTTATGCGCTCGTTTAAATTTGCATGTTCGCTATTTATCACATGAAATCCAAGCGACCATAGATAGTGCAACTTCAGGTGATCTTAGATCTGGAAGTAATATTGGGATAAAATAAGATTTGCAATGCTTACCCAAAAAAAAAAAGAAGAAGAAGATAAGACTTGCAATTATTGCCTAGGTGAAAGTTGAAAATAAACTCCGTTTCAGGGCCGGTCCTGGGCATAGGCCTATTAGACAACCACCTTAAGCCTCCTCTTTTTGTCCCAATTATAGGGCCCCAAAAACTTAGAATATATTATTTATGTGCAACACTTTACAAATGGGCCAAGGTAGCATGGTGGCAAGCTCTATGCTTGTTAACTGCAAGGTCAAGAGTTCGATCCTTGCTCTTTTGATTTTCTGGTGAACAATTGTTCAAGTTGTACAAAAAACTACCTTCAATCTGCTGTCATCAAGACTTGTGAATGAAGTCGCGTCCTAACGGTGGAGAAACATCTTCACACGATCTATGCTACTGAGCCACGGGACAATTTTGTTTATCAAGTCAAACAACTAATATATAGCAAATAGCAAAAAATGAGAAGCCCCAATTTCTAATCTTGCCTAGAGCCTCAAAAATCTCAGGACCAGGCCTGACTCTGTTAAAAATTGTGACTGCCGCTACTTGGGTCAGGCTTAACGTCTGTGTTTGAGTGAAAGACATAGATCATTGTGTCTTCTCGTCTTATATTAAGATAATTAGTTTGATTTTATGCAAAATATTTGTAATGAACTCTGCTATGTTCAACAATGCTACAACCACACACACATTCACAAAGGGGTGGGCTCCACACACACTGGAAATATTTGTAATGAACTCTGCTATGTTCAACAATGCTACAACCACACACACATTCACAAAGGGGTGGGCTCCACACACATTGGATGTGTGCAGTGTGTGTGGGGCCCACTCTCTTTGTGAGTGTATGTATAAGTATCTATGTGTGGTTGTAAAACTATTGCTGCTATGTTAATTCGTCGTTGGGCTGTTATTAATATAATCTTCTTCATTTTGTTAAAAAAAAATAATAATAAGAGTAGAAAATAATGTCATACACTTGTTCGCCATTCGCCGCGGCTGAAAGAGGGGTGATCTTGGCGAAACTGATCCGCAGGTAAGTGGAGAAAGACCAAACCAACAGTGCAATGAACATGGCAAGGAAGGCAAGCTCTATCCGAGACACAATCCCCAGCCCTTTGACAATCAACGGCCGCCTCCATATTCCGGCCAGTTTATGTTTGTTTCCCTTGCTGATTAATTGTTTCAAATACAAACAAAAACAGATGTTTATAAATGAAAATACCCACTTGATCGAGGAATCTCTCAAACTCCATTTACGTTGTCGAATACGAAGGATTTAAAATTAAATAAATCATCAAAATAAGGCCAACAATTAAGGGTGAGTTTGGATTGAAAAGTAGGATAACTTATTTTTTTGTCTTTATTTGAATTTTTTTTGTATTTGTTTGTTTTGCATCAAACTTTTGTGACTTATTGATTCGTCTCAACGAGTGGAATTGGAAAAATAAAAAAATTGATTGAAACTCATAATTTTTTGAATAAAGACAAAAACAAGTCAATAAAACAACTTTTTTTTTACTTATTCTTGTCTTTTTGAAAAAAATTATGAGTTTCGATCATAATTTTTTACTTTTTTGATTCCTCTCGTCGAGACGAATCAAATATAAATCACAGAAGTTTGACGCAAAACTATCAAATACGAAAAAAATTTAAATAAAGATAAAAAAAAATTGCTATTTAACTTTTGAAGACAAATTGGACCTAAGTACTGTATGATCGATGGTCTTACGTACGTACCTTTCTGCAAAGGCGGAAAAGTTATTTTTGCCCAAGTGGAGATATAGGCTGCCCAAGACAGCAATGAACAGCATGGGGAATGTGTATAGCAAAATTGTTGCACCTGTTACATAGAGATATTTAATTAATTTGTATATTCATTGAGGATGTTGAGGTAAAAGTAAGGTGATGATAGTTAATTACATTAATAAAAACCCACATGAATAGAATAATGATAATTTATTAGTTTATCATATACAAATTCAGCACATACGATAATGACAATTTAATATTTTCTCCGTTCCGATTTATTTGTCTACTTTTAGATTTTTACGTGTCCCAAAATATTTATTCATTTGACTTTTTAATGAACTAAATTGTCCTTTTTGTCCTTGCTTTTTTCAAATAAAATAATAACTCATCAAAGTAGGTAGGTTTACAAAATTTTGTTATTCGATCCACTAGAAACAAGTGTTTAAGTACTACTTCGAGTTAATTAAGCAAGTTAATTTTGCAAAGAATGATATGAGCTCTCGCTTTCAATTTAAACAACAGATTCATGAAGACGACAAATTCAACGAGCGAAATGTAACCTTGTGTTCCAAAGAAGGTTGAAATGGTGTCGGCTCGAATCTTAGGCAACCAAATCTGGCCATACACACGAGTCGGAGCCATGACCCATATGAAGAGCCACCCCGAAACCACCACTATCACCACTGCCATCATGACCGCTCTTATAGTATCCATAATTCCTCCACGAGAAGAAGGTGCTGATGATGATCTCTCTGCCACCATTGGATTCATCCCCTCTCTCTCTCTCTCTCTCTCTCTCTCTCTCTCAGCTTGTATAATTATGATTAGGGAGTGGTATCTGTGTTTGGAATGTGTGTAGGGGAATGATAAGGTATATATAGGGAGTTATATGGCAGCATGATTCACGTCCGGCTACAGTGGTACGGTCCTAGATTAATGGGTTTACGTCAGTTTTCGTATTTGATAATCAAGCAGCTAGCGAAGGTTTTTTTTGTTTTTTTTTGTTTCGACAATCAGGGTTATCCAAGTCTACTTACACGTGCCTAACTACTCTCATTTGCAGTCAGGACTAGAGAATTCATTAGTAATTTCTCTCATGCAGCCTGACTCAAATTAAGAGGTTGTCAAATTTCAAACTCAAAATGTCTTCTCTACCACACATATCATGTGTGAACTCTACACACTTTGTGGTGGGGACCGCACAAATCTGTGACTTAAAAAGAATTTGAGACACCACGTGACAATGCCCAAAAGCATTGAATAGTTTTCCATGTTTACAAGCATGCCATTCACGTCCCAACATTCATGAAAAAAAGTTCTCCTACTGTAACCTGATCCCAATTAGAGGTTGTCCAAGCGTTGAGAATGTATGTGCAAGTTGACAGAAAATGTACACCGTATTTAATTGGGAGTCAACTCTGTGTTGTGACTTGGGACACGTGTTAGGGTTTACTTCCAGTGAATGCATGTTTCATGCAACTTCTGTTGGATATTTTCCAGAAAAATCGGATGAATAAAATCGAGGCATACGGAGGGTCTCTCGAGGCAACCGATAGGCCTCTATTTGGTTCAACGAATCTGGACGTGTTCTAAGGACCAGGAGTTACAACCTTGTTTACTCCTCCCCATTATGAGGTTAATGGCAGATTTCAATTCTCAAATTCATTGCGGGAGTTACATGTAATTCAATTCCCGAATTCATTAGAGGATGTTTCCTTCCTTTATATTGGTGTATCACGTTTTGGTAGAGAAACCAGAGATTCATATTGCTCCATATACTCTGAATATTGTTCTTGTGAGAGAGAGACAGACAGTTGTTCAGTTCGCCGAGGCAGTCGACGGTGGTGTTCCGGCGGCTTGCGGTCTAGCCGAGCCAACCCTGGGAGAAAGTCGCCGATGCAACCTACAACACCCATGGTAGACGGCGAATCTTTCTTAAGGAGACTGTGGTATCACACAGGACTCGGTTCTTGATCCGGAAATTTTGTTTGTATTTCGTACTTACAATTTGTCTACCGTTCGGTATTTGTAATTTGTTTCGATCATGTGATTGTTATCAATGAAATTGTTCTCTGGAATTTCTGTTATTGCCGAATTTTTCCCAACAAACTTAAGAAAGATTTTTTGATCTCTGATCGGCATTCGGATTTTCAGAAAACAATTTCTGTTTTGGATCTAATCGTGTAGTGAGTTGCAGATTTATATCTTGGCATGCACGGACTGTGGGTCCAAGATCAGGGAAGTGATTTTGACAAACGTGTATTACTCATCAATTGTTTTCTCCTCAGATTTATCAATCGGTTTTGGTATAGTGATGGATTAAGTAATTTGCTAACTGAGTTTAAGAAAAGCTTTGTTTTAAATTATTATCTGATGACTGATCGATTTGGAAGGAAATGGATAAAACCACTTAGTCCTTCGTTTTAAAAGAAGAACAATATGTGCCAAGTATGGGAGAGTAGTATACAGTGGTATGTCGGGTCGTTCTGGAAAAAGGGAAAAAAAAAAAACTGTCGTTATGTGCTTTTGCGGGAAGTTATCATATTCTGGTGGCAGTTTCCTTTTTTTTTTTTTGCTGTTTACTTGCTCAGAAAACAAATTATTCGAATTCAGAGCCATTTTTTGGACTATCTTTTGTTGGTGGAAGTTCTGTTTTTGGTGATTGCTACAGCAGGTTGATGGTGTTTGAAATGGCTTTGCGGAGTAATTTTTCGGCGTTGGCTTTGAAATATACTATTTGGCTTCGGCCTTGGTCGTCGTGTGCGACTTGACCTTAGATGGCTTTGTGGTAAATTGTTTGGCTTCGGCCTCGATCAGTCGTGCGCGACTCAATCACGGATGTTGGTGATTGATAGGCTACGGCCTCGATCAGTCGTGCGCGACTTGACCTCGGATCAATAATTTATATGGCTTTTGGAGTGGCGCACTCAGCCTTGATCCTGCTTATGATCTGCTTGGCGTAGACCGTGCGCGGCCAAATGTGTTGGAAAACATGTGTTTTGGACAAGAGCAGATGGGGAACATAAAATTGGTTTCTGATTTGAGAAATTTTAAAATCATATTGTATATGTTCAGTTTCGTGTTGAAACAGGGAAAAGAAAAAGAAACTGTTCTTGCTTTTACTTGCATAACAGTAACTGTTTTGGCATAATTGTGAAATTATTGCATTATGTATCTAAATCCCAGTGGAGGTTTTCATTTCATAAGCTACCGTTTTTGGATAATAAAAGCAGTAGGTCACTTATTGCTATTGTCTTATTTGGTTTTGGGAAATCAAAACCAAGGTATTATTTTCCAAACATTGATTACTTTGTTAAAGACAATGGGTCCTGAAAATCAGTTTTGTGGAAAAACCGTACTATTTGGTTTTGATTGAAGTCGGTATTTACATTGGCAATCGGTTTCGAGTTTTTATTGCTTAATGTGTGAATGCATATCAATTGGAGAGTTTAGAACTGATTGAGTGTGTATTTTAGCATATTCCCACAATACATTCGTAAATATCGGTTGAAATGAAAAAATGGAGGCAGTGCCCCAAGTGTTTTGATCACAGTTGTTAGTGCGCCAACATGGGTTCTTATGAACCATGGTGAGAATAGGTGGCAACATGAGATGTTGCTCTACCTAAACATCCCGAGTGGTTTGACCACAACTGTCTGGTGCGCCAGCAGTGGTTCCTACGGGAATATGTTCCTCTCATGTGAAAAATGAGTAGGATGGGCAAGCGGTTGCCGTTGTAAAAGTTCAAGTGATAAAGACTTCTTTTCAATTAGTTGAAAGAAGCACTAAACCATTTAACTTAATTCACATTGAGGTGTGGGATTTCAAAGTTATGTCCAAATCCGATATGGCAATAAGTATTTTGTTACTTTTTGTTGATATTAGCATGAAATATTGCTACATGTACTTGCTCGAGAGTAAGAACACAATATTAGATAAAGCTCGTTCTTGTTAAGAATGAAGTTGGACATCAACTTAGCAAAGAATAAGGTGGTGATGTGGTGAAATCAGACTTATCGTTTGGTGGAACTTTTTGTCTAGCATGGTAGTTCACCGAATCACTGCACCTTATTTGCTTCAACACTTTGGAGTTGTTAAAAGGCTGAATCTTGCCTAAGAGGCTATGATTGATGCTATGCAGCATTTCTCTCCACATATGATGGCCTTAACGAGGTACCATGCAAGGAAGTTGATAAAATCCTAAAGTTGTGGGGGCTAATTCCTTCCTATAAATTCTCACGAATGTGGGGGTGTCTTGCAAAAGGTGGTTGTACCTATACCTAAGAAGGTGAGAATAGGCCTCACGATTGTTGATTGTGTGCGCACAATAGCAACTTGTGTTATGTCTTGTGCATGGATATGGGATATCAATATTCACAAGAATAAGAACATGGAATCTAGGAATGTGTTGTTCCTTGAACACATATTTTCACATAGATCCATAGAGGAGTCAAGTTCGGTTAAGCGAACTTTGAAGACTGCAAGTGAAAGCAGTGAAGACCAGGAGGAAGAAGTTGATGTTGAGCCTAGGTGTAGCAAACTGGCTAGAACATAACATCCTTTGGTCTAGACTTCCTAACTTTTATGTTAGAAAGTCAGCCTCGGACATTCAAAAAAAAAAACAGCGAGCTTGACTCCATTCTGCAGAAAGCGAATGAGCTACGTATGAGTCAGATGAATGTCATGGTAGCTTTCCTAAATGGCGATTTAGATGAAGGAATCTACATGGAGCAACCTGAGGGTTTTTCAGCGCCAAGTCAAGAAAAGAAAGTATGCAGGCTTTAGATCTCTCTGTATGGTCTAAAGCTAGCACCAAAACAATGGCATGAAAAATTTGACAATGCTATGTTGTCAAGTGGTTTCAAGATCAACGAATGTGACAAATGTGTTTATGTCAAAGACACAGACGAAGGGTACGTCATTTTGTGTCTCTACGTTGATGACATGCTCATTGTTGGTAGCAATGAAAGGGTCATTCAGTCTACCAAAGATATGTTAAACTCAAAATTTGACATGAAGGATATGGGCCTTGCAGATGTCATTCTGGGTGTCAAGATCACCAGAACATCTGTTGGACTTGCGTTGTCTCAGACACACTACATTGACAAGATTCTTGAAAAGTTCAACCCGTCTGATTCAAGTGTCGCAAGAACCCCTGTGGATTTAAGTCTGCATTTATCCAAGAATGGGGGGGAAGGCGTATCTCAATTAGAGTATTCTCGGATAATTGGGAGCCTGATGTGTTTGATGAGTTGTACAAGGCCCGATATAGCTTACTCAGTCAGCAGACTGAGCAGATACACGAGTAATCCAGGTCATGTTCACTGGAAGGCGATAGTCAGGGTTCTGCACTATTTAAGGTACACTCGTGATCTGGGGTTGCATTACACCAGATATCCTGCAGTACTAGAAGGGTATTGTGATGCGAACTGGACATCAAATATGAAAGACTCAAAATCCACAAGTGGATATGTCTTTATACTTGGTGGTGCAGCTGTTTCTTGGAAATCCTCCAAACAGACGTGTATAGCATGTTCCACGATGGAATCAGAGTTTATGGCTCTAGATAAAGCGTCTGAGGAGGCCGAGTGGCTCTGTTAATTTTTGGAGGATATTCCAAGATGGCCAAAACCTGTGCCACCAATTAGCATCCATTGCGACACTCAATTTGCAATTGGTAGGGCACAGAGTAATATGTATAATGGTAAGTCTAGACATATTCGACGTAGACATAATACCATTAGGCAACTACTCTCAAGTGGGGTTGTCGCTATTGACCATGTGAGGTCAAAGGACAACATTGTGGATCCGCTAACCAAATGGTTAAACAGAGAGTTAGTTGAGAAAGCATCGAAAGGGATGGGGCTAAAGCCACTACGCTCATAGTTACCGTGGGGGTAGCCAACCTAGCTGACTGGAGATCCCAAGATCTAGGTTCAATGAGACTATCTTTCGCGAGTAGCCGAGAATGATCACTGAGGAGACTTGGTCTCCTGCCCATTCCTATGGTGTAGAACAGTGATACCTGCTAATGGAAAGAGGTTAAGCATTGCTTTTAATGACTCCTATGCGCTGGGTTGCCAGGCGGGGTATAACAGGATACCCTTTATAGGAAGGTCACCTATGTTAGTATGAAGTGGGGCCGCTTCTTTGAGAATTGTGGCGAAATTCTTGAGAAAATACTCGCAGAACCAGGAAGGGGGTGTCATGGCCAAAATGAACCCAACAGTGAGAACTGAACTACGTCAGGAGAAGTCCTGTGTGACGTCTATTGTCTCGGTTTACATCGGCGGCGGAACAGTTCAAAGCGGGACCGCTCACTGGTTTGCCAGTAAACCCGATAGGCTATCACAAGGGAAGGTTCCAGGCCAAAAGCCACCTATCCTATGCAGGGATTATCCGTTGTCTCTCTCTCGAATCAGCTTTGTACTCTGTGTCAGTATGTCTGCCAATTTCATTCATGGGGGGGATTGTTGGATATTTTCCAGAAAAATCGGATGAATAAAATCGAGGCATACGGAGGGTCTCTCGAGGCAACCGATAGGCCTCTATTTGGTTCAACGAATCTGGACGTGTTCTAAGGACCAGGAGTTACAACCTTGTTTACTCCTCCCCATTATGAGGTTAATGGCAGATTTCAATTCTCAAATTCATTGCGGGAGTTACATGTAATTCAATTCCCGAATTCATTAGAGGATGTTTCCTTCCTTTATATTGGTGTATCACGTTTTGGTAGAGAAACCAGAGATTCATATTGCTCCATATACTCTGAATATTGTTCTTGTGAGAGAGAGACAGACAGTTGTTCAGTTCGCCGAGGCAGTCGACGGTGGTGTTCCGGCGGCTTGCGGTCTAGCCGAGCCAACCCTGGGAGAAAGTCGCCGATGCAACCTACAACACCCATGGTAGACGGCGAATCTTTCTTAAGGAGACTGTGGTATCACACAGGACTCGGTTCTTGATCCGGAAATTTTGTTTGTATTTCGTACTTACAATTTGTCTACCGTTCGGTATTTGTAATTTGTTTCGATCATGTGATTGTTATCAATGAAATTGTTCTCTGGAATTTCTGTTATTGCCGAATTTTTCCCAACAACTTCTTCACGTCATGAGTTGGCTTTAAGAGCACTTGCTTGTGTACTACTGTGTGCGTTTGTAATTTTAGTGCTCTGTTCAACGAATACATATATACCCATTTCCGTTCATGTATGTAATTCATAACAGTAAGTCTATGAACATAGTACTGTAATTTAATTTAATTTATAATACGACTTTGGACAAAACTCTTTCCCTAGATGGACGAAGATTCATGTGTATCAACATGAGGACCCATGCGTATCGAACGGCTCCATAATAAATTTTGTTTTAAAGACGTCTGTTCTAGCTAGTATTGTTCAGTTAAGAAAGAATATTCATACTCAGGATTAATTCAGGAATATTAAAGCTTATGGAGCACTACTTTTGTGGTGATCACTAAGAGTTTTTGGGGAGCTTACAAGCACCATCTATTCTAATTCTAATTTATAAAGGGAGAGTATCAGTTTAGTGTCTTTTTTTTTTAAGCTATGTCACAATTTTGAATTCCTAAAATATCCTCATGGTTACATAAACTCTTAACTCAACTCCTAAGGGTAAAATCGTACCCAAAACCAAGAAACAATAACTGTCTGCTCCATGTTGCTTAGATTCACTTGGGTAAATGGCTTTTTCTTTTTTGAGATTTTAATTGGAATTGACTTTGTATAATTTGTATGGGAGTTGGTATAGGATTAATGTATCATGTATATACAAAGAGAAATGCTACGTGCAAAGAAAATAGGCAAAGAAATGACCCTTAAAGTGTACATAAACGGCTCAGATGCACTGCACAGTGAATCTGAGTCATGCATGTACACTTTAAGGGTCTTTTCTTTGCCAATTTTCTTTGTCTCTGGCACTCCTCATGTACAAAATACTTCAACGCTCCCTTTTTGCCAAAAAAAAGGATTCACCGGTCTCATTTGCGGCGGTTTAAATCCACTCTTCTACACACAGTAATTGCTATGGACATGAAGCTGAACAGTTATAATTTTGGAATTTTGTGTCGACGCATTTTTTCGACACGTGGATGTATTCATAGCATCCCAACAATGAGCTCAAGAGCCCCTTTGGGTCTTTTTCCCTGGGGGTCGGGAGTGTGCAAGTCAAATTTTAATGGTGTTTTCCAACAATGAGCAAGAACCCCTTGAGGTTTTTTCCCCTAGAGGTACCGCATGCGCAAGTCGAATTATGATGGTGTTTCAAGAAAGAAGGAATAAAGCAAAATAGTTAAAAGAAAACAGAAATAGTAAATTCCACATCGACGGTAGGGAAACACCATCAAAATTGAACGTTGCACTCTTACGGGTGTTTTTGCCATTTGAAGGATAAATAAATTTTAACGATAAATTTTTTAGTTCCGGGTGGGTACCACGTCAGCCGGCTGACATGATGCCCGAGCAGGCACACCCGAGCCGTCCAAAAGTATATTGAACGGCCCAAATTGAAATACTCTCTCTCCTCTCATCCCACACTCTCTCCCTTCTTTCTCTCTCCTTTTTCGCTCTCCAAATCCGAGCCGTCCAAAACCGAAATGGACGGCCCAAATGCACCAAGCAGGCATCACGTAGTACCCGCTCGACACTGAAAAATTTCTCAATTTTAAGAGCTTTCAATACTTAAGTTTTTTTTGTTGTTGTTAATAAGTTCTTTAGTAGTAGTACTAGTCCATGTTAATTTAGGACGTGGAGAGCTAATGAACAACCAACTGGGGTTAGTTGAATCTGATTATTAGGAGGTCAGGAGTTCAAATCATAATCCTCACCTATGTGTGGATGTTCTTGATCCCGTAGAGGCCTTGGACGATGGCTCCATCGTGATGGTGACTGAATAAGACCTTGTCAGACATGACGTGACCCATGACTCAACTGATCTTGGTTACTGCATCAAGTTCATATAAGTCAATGTATTGGTTCGTCTCCAATTACCAACACATTTCATAATTAGAGCAGTGTTATATATGGGCACAAACTGTCCCCCGCATGTTGAGGTGTTTTTTTAAGATCATTCAATGTAAGTGGGTTCTGGTGCATATGAGACCTACTCCAATGCATCTTCCGCACATCTGCATGCGTCCGAAATTCTTTACTTCCATATTGAATTACGTACAACCGTTCTAGTCAAAATCATCTCACATAGTACTCCAGTTTTTAGTGACTCCTTACCTTACTATATAGGAGTATAATAGTCCATAATATTTTACTTCTATATTTAATTACAACCGTTATATATTCAAAATCATCGATCTCACATTAGTGGAGTAGTTTTTAGTGACTCATTAAATACTATATCAGTAGAACGAAGTTTCCAACAGATAAACCCAAGGGGTTGGCCGGCCTGCCTGGTGGTCTTGATCCGAGACTAATTAAGAGTTTATTTCTGTAAGAGCCCAACTCCCACATCGATCAGAAAGAAAATGAAAGTGGAATTAGTTTATAAGTGATTCCGACCAGCTACTGTATATAAAATTTGAGGTTAACCTTTTAAGCCACGTAGTTAAGCGAAGGGTTAGCAGGTCAGCTGGGGCGGGTTGTTACAATTTTCTCCTAAGGTCTCAAGTTCGATGCTTAAGCATGTGAAAATGTTGTGGAAAAGGATTTCAGAATTAATCTAAGGTGTGCGCAAGCTAATTACGATCACGCTGAAAGTTTCCAATAGGTACGTAGTGGCATATATTTGTATATCTCTACCCGAAAAAAAGAATAGGAGAAAAGAGTATAAGATTGATACAAGTGGCAAATTCAACGGAGGATAAGACAGGAGCATCAATGTTAGGAATCAGAGACAATGCAATACAAGGGTGCACTACAGTGTTCTAGTGCATAATCTTAGCATTCAAAAGTATTTTTAATGATTCGGATCGAAAAAAAAGTGTTCCAAGAAAGAAAATATTCTTTTATAAAATAAATTTTTTTAATTCAAACCGTTAATTATCGAGATAGACGACTGTCTTAATGCACTAAAACTTTGTACCACACGGGGCTGTAGTGCAGGGGTAATAAGTTTGTAGTGGGATGCAACATGTAAGGAAAATATTTAAAGTGGCTTTTTTCCGTAGGAAAAATGGGAAAGTGAAAATCCCAATTTGGAGGGTACATGATGAAGTCGTTCTGGTGTTTGCTTATCTCGAAATGGAAAGTGTGTTAAAAGTGTGGAATTCATCCAATGGTTGTAAGTTTGTAACGCCTGTGGAGTGGGGACTCGTGATTTCGTGAGGATGTGCGTGGTTGATGTGTGTCGACACGTGCCTATAGTAAGTGGCCAACCTAGAATTTTGACTCGAGAGTGTTGACTTAATAGACATATATTTTTTATTACACTCGTTTTTTAAATCAAATTTTGAGTTAGCGCTGGAGGGCCATTTAATTAGATATCAATTATATTGGGCCAATGTTTATGAGTTTCTCGGGCTAAAAATTAATGGGCCACATTAAATTAGGCAATGGCTATGATGCTCCCAAGTGATTTTGGGAGCATCATACTCCCAATGAATTACAGCCCTTGGATGAAAAATAGAGCCCTTGGATCAAAATCAAAAACTAAAAGTAGGGTGATTTTGATCAAAAACCGAAGGATTACTTACCACAGCACCAGGCAACACTTATCATTGATTCAGACAACACTTACCATTGTATAAAGCAAAACTTACCACACAAACAGGCAATACTTACAACAACCGGTTGGTCAGGTAACAAGTTACCATCAATTTAAAAACAAGTACCCTATTTTTGGCGAAAAAATTTGAAGATTTTGGGAATATATATATTCACATCACTTTATGTAGAGACCCGAATAATTTTAATTCTTGAAATATTTATTAAATGCCTAAATTGAGAAAGTATGGTTAAATTGTGGTTAATTGGATTGAGCATAGAAGTGAAATAATAGAGAGATGAGAGGGTGAATGTGTAGTTTAAAGATACTTGGGTATATATATGAGTGTGTGAGGAGTAGGAGATAATTTCATCTCCCCCTTTTTCTTTCTCTCATCCGGCCTCCCTCCTCTCTCCACCGATTCTCTCTCTCTCTCTCTCTCTCTCTCTCTCTCTCTCTCTCTCTCTCTCTCTCTCCTCCTCCCACTCAAAACTCTTCCAAAACCTCAAGAATCAACCTCCTTCAAGCCTTTCAATCACGTTATTGAGCTCAAAATTTCGTGGGTCAAGCTCCGGGGAGAGTATTTCGGTTGATTTCAAAGAGGTCGGGGCATCAACGACCCGCGGGTGAATTGCAACCATTGCCAGTGGCCGAATGGAAGTGGGAGCACGTGACAATGGATTTCGTTACCAGTTTACCGAGATCGCCGAGGGGGCACGATGCCATTGGGGTGATAGTCGATCGTTTGACTAAGTCAGCACATTTCTTACCGATTCAGGTTACCGATTCGATTGATATGCTTAGTTGTTTGTACATCCGCGAGATTATCTGTCTCCATAGGATACCCATTTCTATTGTGTCGAATCGAGATCCAAGGTTTACCGCGCGCTTTTGGCAGAGTCTACAGGCCGCTCTTGGCACCAATCTCTTATTTAGCACCGCGTATCACCCTCAAACCGACGGAAAATCCGAGAGAACGATCCAAATTCTAAAAGATATGCTTTGGGCTTGCGTTATGGACTTTCGGGATAGTTGGGAAGATCACCTACCGTTAGTTGAATTCGCATACAACAATAGTTACCAATCTAGCATCAAAATGGCGCCATATGAAGTTTTGTATGGGAGACCATGTCGATCACCCGTTTGTTGGACCGAGTTGGGCGAGGCTACGTTGGTCAGGCCGAAAATTGATCCAAGAAACTTCCGAGAGCATGAAAGCAATTCGTAAACGTTTTCTTGAAGCGCAAAAGAGAACTACCGAGCAAGTCAAAGTGATTCGCCAACGGTTATTAACTGCACAAAGTAGACAAAAGAGTTATGCTGACCGTCGTCGCCGACCGTTATCATTTAAAGTGGGTGTAGACACCCAATCCAAGCCTCGAAAATGCTTTAAATATCCCGATGATGAAACAAAGGAAACAAATACCTCTGAGAGCTTGGATGTGGGACTCTCCCAAAAAGCCCAAAACAAAACTCAAAAGCCCAAAGCAAATCCAAAAGCCCAGGACTGGACCCTTAGTACCGTACGGCACACCTCTACACCGCACGACATAATAGATTTCATTACGCCGCACGAGGTCATGAGGTCAACCGCACGGCATTTTGGATAAAGTTCTGATTGGCTCAGCCAGCTGTCGGCCACACCCATTTGAGCCACTGCTACAAGTTAGCTCAGCCGAAAATGCACTTCTGGCCCGTCCAGAAAATACCTCCACCATTTGAAATTCAAAATCCTTGGCTTTTGCCTATAAATACAACCCTCCACTCAAGAGAAAAGGGCCTGAATTCTCTTTCTCTCTCATCATGCTTTCATACCCACTCCTCACTCCAAAGCCTTGAGAAAGTGCTCCCAAAAACATTCTCAAAGCCCTCCCTTCCTCAAAATCCTCCATTCTTCTCCTCATCATTGAGATGAGCTTTTCATTTCTATAAAAGCTTCAACTACCATAGTACAATCTATTACCCACACTTACGACCCTCTCGTTTCAACCGGTCTCATTCGCATTCATCCGAAGCCATCCGTCTCCATCCAAGCTCAAAGATCAAAAGGTATAAACTAGTTTCCTTGGGATAGGCCCTGTCCATATCCCTGAGGGAACCTCTCCATGGTCAGGATCGACCCCCTTTGGGTCAGATCCTGACTTAAAAACCATTTTCAAAACAAAAGTAAGCCTCTGTACTAAGAAAGCTACACTGCGCGGCATTTTGATGCGTCGTGCGGCGTAGCTGACTTAAGCGCACAGCGTTTTAGTCTACTGTTTTCTCGCTCAAACTGTCTAGATCGTACCCATTTCCTGACTGGGCCTCTTTTATCAATGAGTTGGTATTTTCGAAACAAGACCATATCTACAAGCCATGTTTGGTTTTGAGACGATAAAGTTTTCTTGGGTCATTTTGAAGAATCAAGGATTTCAAAGCTAGTTTCTGTTCATGGCTTGGGAGAGTGGTATTTCCAGAGTCGTCTGACAGTAAAAACGTTGTTGGATGTCGGTCTAAAACCCCGCGCGTGTTATCCAAGACGCCGGGCGGCATTCTGAAGCTTCCTGAAAACTTGAAAGCAAAGAGGATACCTCGCACGGCATTCTGTAAAACCGTACGCTGTATTACAAAATGTCGTGTACGAGAATACTGTGATCCAGACAGTTTCTGCTGAAAGTTCCTTTCATTTTGCATCATCTTTATCATCACTGTACAGTTAACACCACGTGCACGCCAGCGTGATCTATTACCCATGTCCCTTTCCCCTTTGCTTGTTTATTTAAGAGTTTGATTTTCCAAGAGATATTCTAAATCCCCTCTTTTGAAAGGTTTAGTAGAGACCGATTTTACCGGGCGAACGGGGTGCTTTTTCCAACAAAACCTTCCTCATTCGTAACGTGGCTCCCGAACCCAAAATCTCAACGTTTTCACTAGATCAAAAGCCTTTCAAAACAAACCCTTGGTTTCTTGCATCATCCATCTCAAAAATCCGAGTGGCGACTCTTCGCCTTCCGGCGCACGCCGGTACGGGGAGCCCACAATGGCGACTCTGCTGGGGACGTGATGTTAATCGAAAGTTTGGAAATTAATACATAAGACGAACAATCCTTCAAAAGTCTGTCAAAATAGTACGCTCCGCGCTACCGAAGAACGGAATGGTGTCATAACAGGATTTTACATCCGACCACTCCGGACTCGGGCTTTTGTCATTGTTCGCTTGCGTAATCTTCTCCAAACATTTGATTAATGAAGTGAGCCAAGCTTCAAAAACGCTTTCAAAGGGGGGGGGGGGGGATCTTTAATATCTTTCGGAAAATCAAAACTCTTTTATCTTGTACACTCTGCACCGCACAAGCCTCACCAGTGTGTTTCAGCAATCTTGCCCGGCTCGCCGGTGACAAGCTGTCCCGGAATGCCTTGCAATCCCCGACGATAATGAGCCATCGTGCTGTTCAACCATTGTCTTGCAATACACTTGACATTGGGAGTACATCTTGGCTCTAGTCCGGGGAACCCTTTTGAGCCCCAAACCGGCCTTTGCACTTGTACATAACCATAGAACCATCCAACTAGGACAGGAACCCATGGATAGGGCTTGTGTGATATACCTTGTTTACGTGTTTACTTTTTCTGCACATACATGTCATTCATGCATTATTGCATCCTGCAGGCTAGGGCTTAGGAATGCTCTAGGATTCAGTCAATCTTGGAGACTCTAAACCCATGGAGTTTGCAATACCTCCGGTGTTTGCCGTGCCCGAACGGCTCCCTTAGTCTAGAACGAACCTTGGCGGTGCAAGTATCTAGATTTCGATAATTACATTGCCCTGTCTCGGATGGTCAAGATAAGGAGATTGGCTCTGACTTCGAAGCATTCGGAATTACACCTGCCTCACAGAACCTACCCGCATTATCGGAAATCTTCTGTGCAAACACCTCAATTGAAGGCTGGACTATGATAGGTCATAGGGCTTAGGAATGCTCTAGAATTCGGTCAGTCTAGGAGACTCTAAATCCATGGAGTTTGCGATACCTCCGATGTTTGCTGTGCCGGAACGACTCCCTTAATCTAGAACGAACCTTGGCGATGCAAGTATCTGGATTCCGATAATTATATTGCCCTGTCTCGGATGGTCAAGATAAGGAGATTGGCTCTGATTCCGAAGCATTCGGAATTACAGCTGCCTGACAGAACTTACCCGGATTATCGAAAATCTTCTGTGCAAGCACCTCAAGAGAAGGCTAGATCGCGGTAGGCCTCAGGAGGATCAAATGGAGAAGGATGAACATTCTCGAAGGATTAAGAGTTTCCTCTTTTGCTTGTCAGTTCTGAAACATTGGTCGACCGTAAGAAGAGGCTGTACTTAATTGGTTTCGTCCTTCCCAAAGACTGGTTCGTGCGGACACCCTAGAAGGCACAGAATTGTTTGAGGTTCAAGTAGTACAAGAAGGGCAACCGACGGTCGGAACACCGCGAGAATCCTCACTCGTCAACCCTTTGCCTATGGCCGACCAAGGAAGTGGGATAGAAGAACTTAAGCAGAACATGGCTGCCTTAGATGCACAGTTTAAACAATCTCTGGCCAACGCTGATACACAACTCAAGAACTCTATTGCATTTATGAAGAAAAACATGGTTATAATGATGGAGGCCATGGAGGAAGTTAGTGACAAACTTCAAGCTATACCTTACTCGTAGCCCGAGCAGTATAAGGAAGAAGAGCCCGCTGTGGACTCTAAAATATCCACTCTTTTGGCTAAGATTAGCAAGTTAGAAGAATCTGTCCAAGAGACTCGACGGCTTGGAGAGGGAGAGGTAGACATGAGCAAACTGTGCTTATTTCCCAATGCCAAGCTACCAGAAAAATTCAAAGGTGTAGACTTTGCCAAATTCGATGGCACTGGCGATCCAAAGGCACACCTTCAAGGCTATGTAGGCTCTCTTTCTATGCGTGGGATTGAGAAAGAAGCCATGGCGCAGTTATTTCATGAATCTCTGTCCGGACCAGCTTTGCAATGGTTCCTAACTCTCGAACCATCAAAGAAGAGGACTTGGGAAGATATCGGGACAGCTTTTGTGGCTCAATACGACTTCAATGTCGATCTGAAAATGACCGCCCGAGAGCTAGAAAGTACTAAGATGGGCGAAAAGGAGAACTTTGCCGACTTTGTAAAACGGTGGAGGGCCAAGGCCGCGCAAATGCAAAACAAACCAGACCTCAAAGAACAGATACGGATCATAACCAAAAACCTGCCAAGTTCTTTCACCCCATACATGGTCCTCTCCTAGGCTGCCCCGAATTTCGAAACCTTCTATGATTCGGGACCAGCCGTGGAGGAGGCTCTACGGGACGGCACTTTAGAGAAGAAGGAAACAGGGTCAAAGGCCAAGAGGGTATATTCTGGCAACAGCAACATCCTTCTAGGAAGCGCCAATCAGGCTGGAACATCATCCCCTAAAACTGCAAAAGTTCACCAGATTTCAGAGAAACCAAAAGCCCAAAACCGAGTCTTCACTCAATTCAGTACCCCAAGGTCTACGCTACTCAAGAAACTTGCAGAAGCCGGGATATTGAAACCCCTTCCCCCACCAATCACCATTCCACCCAATTTGAACCAAAGCGTTTATTGCGAATTTCACCAGATGCCTGGCCATGCCACTGACAACTGCATTCGCCTTCGTCATGAGATTCAAAACCTCATTGACAACAAAGTCATTGAAACTCCACCCTCAAATAAACCAAATACCATTTCCAACCCTCTACCACAGCACAACACTTCCTTCCGTGTCAATCAAGTCGCCTTGGCTTCAAAGCGAAGCACCCGGAACTTCGACCCAACTCTCTTTATCACCCCCAGATACCAACCCCAAACCTTTGGTAGAGATTCCCGAAGAAGTTACTCTCTGCTTCCTATGGGACGGGGATGACACATGGGAAGACTTCATTGCCGACTGGGAGGCGTTTGAAGCAACCAATTTGCAAAGAAATGAAGAACCGCCATTTGAGCCAGAATGGGAAGTCGATTGGCAAAACATTTATGCAGATCCTTTAGATGGGTTCTCACTAAACGTGATGTTTGGATGTGAAAACTACCTTGGATGGGAATGGGATCCGACCCCAAGCGAGTACCAACTATTGGCTCCGAACCATCCGCTGGATACATTCTCCTTACCGGCAATATTTAATGAAGAATACCAGCCTGAGATAGCAGCTTCAGCTTGGCCAGAGTTTCACCCAAACTCCTTTGGGTACGACATTGGCCAGAATTTCAGGTATACTCCTTGGCCCGAAAATCCTGGGATCCCGGAAGCAGAAGAAGAAGTGGCTAGCAGCGAATTTAATCCCATGGACTACCTATAAGAAGGGGCAGAATCAGAACCCTCGGTCACCTTTCCAAAAGAAGTTGATGGCTCTATGATGAATTTATTGGAGGACGAGCCAAGGGCCAAGGGAGGACATTGGGTCAACTCCGAAATCATCAATATAGGCGAGAATGGACTGTTAATAAGGCAGTAAAGGAAGCCAAGCAGTGGACACCAGAGGACCTCTGGGAAGATTTCTTCATCGCTGACCTGGCCTCTAACCTCCGAGACACTACCATTGGAACTAAGCGTAAGGCGCAAATCGATATGTGGAGTGAGGAATCAAAGTATCGATAGATTGATCATCAAACCCGAAGCGGGCGTGTCTACCAGCCCCCCAACCTTCAAATCAGCAAATCTTCCAATACCGCAGTCCCACCGGCCAAAGAACCTTCAGACCCTCTCAGTACCCCAGTCAAAAACATCTTCCAATCCTTTGCCCCACCAACAAAAGAACCTTCTCGCCCCGAGAAAAACCCTAAGGGAGCGATCAAGCGACAACTCGAACAAACTCAAGCCAAGATGTCTGTATGGGACGTGCTTGTTCACTCTACCCGCCACCGTGAGGGACTCATTCAAGCCCTCTCCCGTCTGGAAGTTCCTTCCACCATAACTCCCGAGGAGCTTGTGGCCCTTATCAAGACTATACCTATCAAGACGTGCCTGCTGAAGGAACGGATCACAACAAACCACTCCATGTCACTCTGAAGTGCTGCGATAAATGGGTCCCGGTAATCCTGATCGACAACGGATCCACCATCAACGTCTGCCCATTACGCGTTGCTTACTGCTTGGGGTACCAAAATAAGGACTTCTCTCCCTCGAAAGTCAAAGTCCGGGCATATGACAATACGCGACGGGATGTGATGGGGACTCTCATGCTACCAATGACTTTCGGATCATACCAGACTGAAGTAGAATTCCACGTGATAAACATTCCCGCTTCTTTCAATCTGTTGTTAGGCCGACCTTGGCTGCACCGACCCGACATCATGGCCATACCCTCCACCCTTCACCAGAAAGTTCGTTTGGGTCTTGAAACGGGCATGCTCACTATCCATGGGGACTCTGGGATCCGCGCACCAACAGAAGACAATGCCCCACTCCTAGAAATCCAACACGGAGAAGAAGACGTTGCTTTGGGAGGCTTTTCGCTGGACACCTCCAACTCTGTCTCTTCAATCAGAATTGACGATGATTTTCTCATCAGCAATGTCGCCCTGAAAATGATGAAGAAAATGTCCTACATGCCGGGACTGGGATTAGGAAAGAATCTACAAGGACCCGCAAAGTTTGAAACCCGTGGGACCCTGATGCGCACTACCGGCCTTGGTTATTCAGCCTCAAACAACAGCAGGGTGAAAAGGGGAGATAGGCTAGAAGATTACTTTGTCAAGGAAAAGGCAAAACAAGTCTATCAAGGACAACCAGAGGCATTCTGGGACAAAGAAACCAATACTTTGCTCCCGGGATTCGAGATATTCGCCAACGACGTCTGGCCAGAAAGCGATGAAGAACTAGAAACCCCAAAAAGCCCATGGGACCAACTGATTGGGTCAAAATCTTTGACGAAGGGAGTCTGGCAATCCTGTTTAGGGAGGACGAACCAAAAAGTACAGTCGTGGAGGCAGAAGTGCTGATGCTGGGGCAAGAGGCCCTTGAAGATCCAACTTCACTCATCGTGGACGCCATTGGAGATTACGAGAACTGGGTTTTCTTGCCAAGCCCAACCCACCACGGATCTGAATCTGAGTCTGAGTCGTTCAAGTCTACTGAGTCTTCTGAATCTGTTAAATCTCTGGAGTCTGAGTTAGGACCTCTTGGCCCAACTCCTCGTCTGTATTTCGAATTTGAGTCAACTCGTGTGTATGGCGCCCTCGAGGCCTTTGCTAGTGATGAAATGAAAGAACTCGATTCCGCTTACTTCTCTGATCTTGAAATAAGTTGTGTCGACCCAGATGATGAGGGGGCCAATTTCGACGAGAGTATTCCCGAAGAAATTCGGTCTCTGGTCAAAAGGGAAGACGAAAGGCATGCTCAGCCTATAAAAGAAGAAATTGTTTTAATAAATCTAAGAGATGAAGGGAATCCCCGAACAATTCAGATTGGTTCCGCGCTATCTACAGAAGAGCGTCAAGCTCTCATCAGCTTGCTGAAAGAATTCGAAGACGTTTTCGCCTGGTCGCATGCCGATATGCCTGGAATCGATCCTGAAATTGTAGAACACCGAATTCCTCTTTATCCTGATGCAAAACCTGTAAAACAAAAACTGAGACGTATGAGGCCTGATTGGGTACTTAAAATAAAAGAGGAAGTCACCAAGCAAATCAATGCAGGATTTTTAATGGTTACCGAATAGCCTCAATGGGTTACAAACATCGTTCCTGTCCCCAAAAAGGACGGTAGGACTAGGGTCTGTGTTGATTTCAGGGATCTTAACAAAACAAGTCCAAAAGACGACTTCCCACCCCAAATAGACGTACTGGTTGCCAACACCGCAGGGCACGCTCTACTATCTTCCATGGATGATTTTTCGGGATATAATCAAATTCTCATGGCCCTCGAGGATCGAGAAAAAACCACGTTCATCACCGAGTGGGGAACCTACTGCTATCAGGTGTTGCCTTTTGGATTGAAAAACGCAGGATCCACGTACCACCGAGGTGCAACAACTTTGTTGCATGACATGATTCACAAAGAGGTAGAAGTTTATGTTGATGACATAATTGTGAAGGCCAAAGAACGGGAACGACATTTACCAGCACTCAAGAAGTTTTTCGTAAGGATCAAGAAATATAGGATGCGCCTGAATCCAGCTAAATGCACATTCGGAGTTACGGCCGGAAAAATGCTCGGATTCATGATTACCACTCGAGGAATAGAAGTTGATCCCTCTAAGATCAAGGCTATTCTAGAAATGGAACCGCCTCTGTAACGCCCCGAATTTTGGGTACGTTAAATAAAACATTTTATTATAAAAACGAAGCGAGTCTAGCTCGTTATTACATCATAAACCTTACAAAGTGCTTTTATTCAAATAACAGAGGAAACTAGGGTTCCTATCTACTTCTCCTCTCTTTCCATCCTAGCCAGCCCTTCAGCTCCAGAAGCCTCCAAGGTGAAGATCTCGCCCTGTTCGTCTAGGAGGTCTAACACATTATACCGGCGTCGCCACCAATATAATATGTCAGGGTCACCAAAAGATAACACCGTGAGCTACGAAAGCTCAATAGAGTAAACCCTACCCACTAACCCATAATTTACGAACAATAGATCGTAAATAACAAACGGTAACCACAACACATCCACAATCGATATTCAACTATCGTTGGGGTCCAAAATTTCTGTGTTTCTCTTACGCGACTCATCGTAGACCGTGTCAATCATTTTCACTTACAAAACAATCTTTCAAAATCATTTGCATTGGCTCCGTACCACGGATAACCAAGCTACACACCCATCCTTTCAAAATCATTTGACATTGGCTCCGTACTGCGGATAACCAAGCCATACCTCACCATGGTTCCACCGATCCGGGATCCCATGGGAACGCACACACACAACCTCACAATGGTTCCGCTATTCCGGATTCCCATTGGAACACACACACCCACATAATGCCCTCGAAATGGTCATTATGTAGTTTCTAAAATATCTTTTTCCTTGGGAAACATATTTTCCTTGTCAACCACACCCTAGGTGCCATGTTTCTACTTTCTCGGTTTTCGTGTCTCGTTTACATGCAAGACTCCGCGGTAGGACTTTCCACATACACAATAACAATCATTCAACAAGATCATCCAACTCTATTCTACATAGCATGCTTGAAACATCTTGAAAGTAAATCATGCATTTCCATCATTTAATAAAAGATAACCTTATCTACTTTAAAAGTAATGATCAAAGTTACTTCCAAACAATCATACGATTTATACAACACATAAAGTTGAGTGCAAGGTTAAACTACTATATACTTCGGAAAAGTTAGTAGAGATTAATCTACCTCGATCCGAAACTAGTCGGGGCCGAATAAGCAAGTCAGAAAATTCTACGGGCGGTGAAACTTCCAAATCTGGACCGAACTTCGGACGGCAGTAACTCGGTCAATCTTTGGCCGAATATGCTTTTTCTTGGGTCCAAAACAAAGCTCTAGAAATTCTCTACAACTTTCCCGAAGGGAGTTGGTTCTAAAAACTACTCGAAGCAAAAGAAAACTAGGGATTTCCAAAGGGACAGTAGGCTGCCCAGAAATGGTTTCTAGAGAGAAGGAAGAGCAAAGCTTGAAGGTGTGAGTTTTGAAGCTTGGAATGGCTTCTATTTATAGGCAAAACATTGGCTCTCTCTCCTCTTCTCAATGGCCGGCCCCCCTCTCTCTCTCCTTTCCTCAATTTGACACTTGTCATGAATCTTGAAAGATCAAGGTCTAAATTCCTAGGCTTGCATGGCTAGATTTGATTCTTGCAAGACTTGGTGGGCAAGGAGAATATTGGTACAAGATATTGTGTTTAAACAATAGATAATGGTACAAAGGAGGACAATGGAGTAATTTCTTAGCTAGGAAGGAAGAATCCCATGGATTTTGAAAAAGACTAATTTAATAAAACCCTTGTACTTGGTGAAAGAATAACTTTATTACCCAATGGGTAATAAATCCCCTAACTTCTATTGTCCAATGGAAAATAGTTATTAGGTAACTTTTATATTAAAATAACAAGTACTTTGGCACATGGGTTAAAAGAAAATATTAAATTAGCCATCCCATGTACTTTGGTGAAAGACTAGCTCCTTTACCCAATGGATAATAACCACCCTAACTTTTATTGTCCAATGGACAAAGAATAAAACCAAAAATATTTAAAAGAAAAAGAATAATCAAATCTTAGTCTAGGGTTAAAAAGGTTCAAAAGGTTCACGAGGGGCAATACGGTCCAATTGCGATTAGGGAAAAGTAACCAAGTGTTTTCCTTAGCTTAGTTCCTCCAACCGGATGGTTAGAAGCTAACTAGGCTTGCTAGATAGGGCTAAAGTGCAAGAAATCAAATTTGAAGGGCAAAAACGTAATTTTGACAAACCACAAGAGTATTAAAAATAAAATTCAAATATTTAACGAAATTTTCACTGATCGAAAATCAAGGTTGTTACAGCCTCGGTCTAAGAAAGAAGTAAGAACCTTTTTGGGCAAAGTGCAATTCATCAGCCGGTTTATCGCCAAGCTGACCTCAACCTGTGAACCAATCTTCCGCTTACTCAAGAAGGGCATGCCCTTCAAGTGGGATGACAAATGCCAAAGGGCCTTTGACGCCATTCAAGCTTATCTTCAAAACCCTCCAGTTTTGATGCCCCCAACGCCAGGAAAACCTTTGTGATCCTATACTTGTCAGTCACTCTAACTTCCATGGGGTGCATGCTGGCACAGGAAGGTGACGATAGGGTTAAAAGAGCTATTTACTACTTCAGCAAAAAGATGGTTGGATGTGAAAAGCGTTATACTCCCTTGGAAAAGACATGTTGGGCACTCGTCTGGGCTTCCATGAAACTGAGGCACTACATGCTAACTTACCTTGTGAGGATCATCTCTCGGATGGATCCCCTCAAGTACTTGTTTGAAAAACCAGCCCTCACTTGAAGAATGGCACGGTGGTTGTTAATGTTATCAGAATTCGAGCTAAAGCATGTCACAAGAAAATCTATCAAAGGAAGAGTTATTGCAGACTTCTTGGCTAACAACCCAATTGGGGGAGGTGAAGATGCTAAGTTCATATTCCCCGATGAAGGCATAATGATGTTAACTGAAGATGTTTGGAAATTATACTTCGACGGAGCAGCCAATCAAAAAGGATTTGGAATTGGTGTATTGCTGATAGCACCTGATGGATCTCATGTCCCACTCGCATTCAAACTAAACTTTGAAGTCACCAATAATCAGGCAGAATACAAGGCCTGCATTGTAAGCTTGGAAGCAGCCATTGAAATCGGCATAGAAAAACTGGAGGTAGTAGGAGACTCTTACCTAGTAGTGTCACAAGCCAATGGTGATTGGAAAGTCAAGGAAGAGAAGTTAAAGTCGTATCATCAGGATTTGGAAGACCTCATCCCTCTCTTTAACAAAGTGACCTTCACTCATGTGCCGAGGCTCGAAAATCGATTCGCAGATGCATTAGCAACACTGGCCTCTATGGTCGAAATCCCTATCGGTATAAAGCTGAGGCCAATTGGGATCGAGCAAAGAAACACACCCGTCTATCAGCACGTCATGGTAGTCGATGAACCCGAAGATGGCCACCCCTGGTATTACGACATTTGGAGATTTGTGGAAAGAGGAGAATATCCTGCAGAGGCAACCAAAAAGGACAAAATCGCCCTCCAAAGGATGGCCGCGCAATACATCATTTGTGGGAGAAGCTTGTATCGAAGGTCACATTGTGGCATGCACAAGCTATGCATCCATGGTGCAGAAGCAAGATGAGTGATGGAAGAAATCCACGAAGGGGTGTGCGGTCCTCACATGAATGGTATGATGCTCGCCAAGAAGATTCTCAGACAATGATATTTCTGGTCCACCATGGAAACAGAATGCGTGGAATACGTGCGACGGTGTCACAAATGCCAAATCCACGCCAACTTGACTCATATCCCACCATCTGAGCTACATCAGATGACTTCGCCTTGGCCTTTCTCGGTATAGGGAATCGACGTCATTGGAAGGATCGTACCTGCCACCTCCAACGGTCATAAGTTTATCCTCGTAGCCGTAGATTACTTCACGAAGTGGATAGAAGCTGCTTCATACGCCACCCTGACAGCAATACAGGTTGCTCATTTCATCAAGCAAAATGTCGTCTACCGGTATGGGGTCCCTCAGGCGTTCATATCCGACAATGGGGTATACTTCAAGGGGCGAGCCAGGGAAGTCTTGGATGAATTCCAAATCCAAGTACACAAGTCAACAACCTACCGGCCGCAGACTAATGGAGCTGTAGAAGCTGCCAACAAGACAATCAAAGTCATCCTGCAAAAGACAATTCAATCCGCAAGAAATTGGCATGAACAGTTACCACTGGCCTTATGGGGATACCGTACATCTGTACGTACCCCAACGGGGGCAACCCCCTACCCTTTGGTCTATGGAATGGAGGCCGTGCTCCCCATCGAGTTGGAAGTCCCATCTCTTCGAACCATGATCGAATGTGAAGTCCAAGAGGCAGAGTGGTTAAGTAACCAGTTCGCGGAGCTTATGTTGTTCGATGAGCGTCGGCTGAGGGCTCTCTATCACATTCAAGGGTACCAAAGGAGAATTGCCAGCACATTTAACAAAAATGTGAAATCCCAAGGTTTGTCGGAAAGCGACATGGTTTTAAAGAAAATTCGGGCGCCAATCTATGACCCGAGTGGGAAGTTTCGACCAAAGTGGGCTAGACAGTACATCATCAAGACCATCTTGACGGGAGGGGCTACATGGCTCATTGATTTGGATGGGAACAAATTTGCGACTCTAGTCAACTTGGATCAACTCAAACGCTATTACCCCTAAGAGAAGCTCGCTGGGCTGAAAACTGCAAGGGCGAGCAGACCCAGGCAAAAGTTAGAGCAAAAGCCTGCTAGGTCGAAAACCCGTAAGGGCGGCCAAGGCAAAAGTTAAGGCAAGTGATAAAATGAGCTCGCTAAGCCGAAAACCAGAAAGGGCGGTGCTAGGCAAAATCAAGAGCGCAGAAGGAGAGTGTTAAAACCCGAGCGAACCTTAGCCTGAACTACGTTATGACCTGTTTCCCTCTCATTGAAGGATACGTAGGCAGCCTCACTCTGAGGCCCGGTCACCACCATTTCAAAATAAAGGTCCAGGTCGAGAGAATGCAATGTATCGAATCAAGAAAAGGGAGACCCTTCGTAACTCATTTTTATTATAATAACTGCTTCCAATACATAAGGTTGAGCACAACTTTCAAAAGACACAAAAGGAAAAACAACACGATCAAAGGCGGGTCCATGATTTATTTCTTGGTCAGGGTAGTGGATTTGAGTCAGTTTCCAGCTCTCGTTGCGATGTCCCTCCTTAGCCATTTCCGATAGCTCCTACGAACCATCACGGAAGGATAGGGATGTGCATCGGTCACCTCACTAGCCCTCCAAGATCGCTGATAATTGCAAAGGACGGAATGGCAAAATGGGGCAATATGACATCAACCACGGCCTCGGTAGGGACCTCTTGTCAAAGGGCGAGCTGGCGTTGAATCTTGTATGGGATGTAGAAAGTGAAAGCCTCCAAACCAGTAAGGACGACCCATTGAGGGCCCATAAAATGCACGGTCATAGGAGGGAGGTCTAACCATGAACACCACCAAGATATGGTCTCGGCTTGAAGACGCTTAAAGAAGTCAACCCACTCGGAAATCCGTCTGTCTGTAAACTTAAAGCATCGGAGAGACAATAGTCTAACCTCATACGTCCAGTTTCCACGAGGAATAGTCAGCACATTCACCTTGTCACAAAGCTAGATCTACAGAAGAGTAAAAAAACAAATCAGAAACCCTAGGAAGCCTAACCGAGCGTTGAGGTAAAATGAGAACGTGGGAGAAACCTGAAAAAGAAGAGCAGAGTGAGAAACCGACCTGTAGGAGGAGAGGACTACCCCCGAAAACCTCAGTCTCTCCAGAGCAAGCTCTATCCAAACCCATCAAAGTTTCAGCCAAAACCATTGGAACCACATTCTTCCGAGCCTCAATTTGGACACCGATGCTAACCAAAGCGGAGCTAGCATGACCAGCAGGGGACACCAAGAGGTAGGCCGCAAGCAAGCACATGCAGAGCGCAATCATTCGCCGAGATTGATAAGTTGTGTCTGCAAAGTCACCTGAAGGAGAGAACATTTCAGTAAGCCGCATCACATTAAGGCAACCATCTCTCACTAAATAGCGGGCAACACCGCTACCTAGTCCAAGAGCCTCGAATAGAACCTTGTGGATGCTCTCACGCACCGGAGGGATGATGACTTCCCCCGAACCAAAGCCTCCCAAATAAGTACGAAATTCCTCTACAGTAGGACAAAGCTCTTGTTCACCGAAACGAAACACATGAACCTCTGGATCCTAGAAGACAGCAGCTGCCTTCAGAAATTCCGGACGAAGACGAATGTTGCGGAGATACCTCATAGAGTAGAGGCCGTGAGCTCAGAAGTTGAGCCAATCAACGCCCTCCATCGAAACCAACCATGGGCGGAGCAAGCCTGCGAGAGAAAGGGCCATGGGAAGGGGAAGTGAAGGGAGATCTGAATATGATAGGAGACACTTGAGGACAAGGGCTTGAATTTATAAAGGGTGAAGGGAGCAACTTCAACTTTACAAAATGTGCCTTGGGTCTCAAAAATGCAAGTTTTCCATAGGAAAAGGCTTGGGAAGGGAATGCATACATGTACTAGTTCGGAAATACCGTTGCATGGGTCAAAATGCAATCCCCGAGCAATCTGCCTTGGGAAACAGCAAAATGCAGACTGTTAGGAAAATAACCACGCGCGGCACATTAGGGTCATGCACGGCATAGTGGGTACTGAAGAAAATCCGCGGCATAATACCAATGTGCCGTGAAACCAGGAGAAGCCACGCACGGCATTTTGAAAAAGCGTGCGGCATACTGTGTCTGCATTTCTGCAATTTTTGACAGCAGAGGTATGAAATGGATTTGGGACACTTCGAGGCATTTTCAAGCAGCAGGACTCATCGCAACAGGTCTATGAGACTTCAGGGATGTTTCGCTTCGAGTCAACTCCCGAGATTTGAGGCCGTGGGACAAAAGTCCCCAAAATCCCGTTTTCAGGGCATGACAAAGCACCAAGTCTTGTCTCAAGCCATTTTAAGTCAATTCCTTGGGTCCTACAGGTCAATATGGTTAAAAGTGACTTAGTCCAAGTTCCAGTCCGAACCCCAGGTCAAGAATTGAAGTTGTCACCTTTCAAAGTCAACGTTTCCCTTAGTTTTAGATGTTTTCTGAATAAATTTCTAAGGCGCACTTCAGGTTTTGAGATTTATCGCTACTGCATATAGTCATGTTCAAGCCCACACTAAGGGTATTAATATAAATTCCTGAGTCTTCCACCAATTCTTACAGTTATTTCTTTGATTTCTATTCCATTATCAATAAGTTTCGTGGTATGGATCCCATATCAGACACAATCTCAGGATGTATGGTTGGTTGTGCATTTCGGTGAGTCCCCAAGTTGCTCAAGTTTTCTTTAAACAACAACAAAAAGGGAAATTGAACGACGAAAGGTAACGAAAAGGCAATCCCCATATATATCATCCTAAAGGAGTCCATGAGTCGAAATACAAAACGAGGCATGCAAGCCTGATGCTCAAAAATCCTATCTACTGAGGGTAAACAAGCACCCAGCAAAAAGGAAGCACGCAGGCTCCGTCAAAAGACAAAAGCAAAAGAGGAGACTCAATCCTCATCCTCGTCCTCACCCTCCTCCTCGTCCGCCTCCACCGCCTCGGAGCTAGCCACCTCCTGAGTACGAGCCTCCCTGGGCACAGTGCTACCAGAGGCGTCCTCTAGATCGACGTCTGTCGGCTCCTCAGTCTCGTCTGAGACGGCAATGGGCTCCTCCTCTGTACCCCCAGAGTATCGCTGCCTCTTCGACAGGCGTTCCTCCCGAGAGCCAGTAGACGAAGCCTGTCGCATAGGCATACGAACAGACTTCCTGCGTAGCCCCCGAGCAGCTCCTCCCCTAACCTGCAATAGCACAACATGATTGCATTATTAGTCATGAAATGAGAACAATAGGGGACAGCCAAAAAGATTGAGAGTTTACCAACGACCCTCCTGCGCGAGCCAGTACGAGCGGAGCGTGGCCCATGGCATACTGTCGCACGAGCTGCTCCAGGCCCATCATGGATGCCGTCATCTCCCTCGCATACTCCGGAGTTACCTGTCCAAATACAAGGAGCGATTAGTGTAAGATATGCTAAAAGTGGAAATACGAAAATGGTCGAAACAAGTTATACCTGGGCAAGGAACTCCGGAGGCGCGATCACCGGGCGTGGGATCTCCACCAGGCCAGGGACTCCCTGAGTAGTCACTACGTCCATCGTCTAGGAGAGCACAGGCAAGCTAGCTCTGCCCTAACCTGTCCCACCACCCTGAGAGCCCTCACTCCCTCTACCTCTACCACCCCTCCTGCTACTCCTACCGCCTTTGCCGCCGCGCGCCTGCCGTTGCGCCTCCCAAGTAGCACGGATCCCAAAGCCTTGCATCAGGTGCTGGGCCCGGTACTCCGCGTAGTCAACACCAACCTAGAACAACGGCTCGAGCTGAGAGTCCGGCTGTATGAACCGCTCCACCTCCTCCAAAGTGTACTCGCTCGTCGTCAGCAAGAGAGGAGGGAGCGGCCCAGGGACAAAGAAAGCGTCTAGCCTCAGCGACTGACGTGACACCCGGTCGCCCAGGTACCACTGCCAGCTGTAAAGGGACTTCAAGAGTACTCTCCCCCTCGCCACAGCACGGCTACGGGCCACAAATGGGACCTCGAAACGGTCCCAAATGCGCCAGTGCACCTGCAATGAGAAGCATGTGTCAGGAAAGCAAATCAAAGTATGAATAGAAAGGACTAAGACCAAGGAATCTTGGAATACCTGCTCGGGATGCAGCTCGTCCAAGTACAGTCAGTAGGCGTTCAGGTCGCCCTTCCCCTTTTTCACCCCCCTAAACTCCTTCGAGGGAGTTTAGGCTAGCTTGAAGGGCGCGAGGGAGCACTAGGTCGTCAGGGCACGACGTCATGGGAGGGTACATGTCCAGTACCTCGTACATCCAAAGCAGCAAGATCCGAAGCATTGAGAATTAACACAAAATAATGCAAGTGCATGCATAAGAAGCTAACTAAGTATCGAAAGCAGAGTTTTGAAACATACCTCCCAGACTCGCCAGTAACCACCGAGGCTCTTTCCCGCGCCTCGGGAAAGGGACCCCATGAAGGCGTAGCACGCCCCCAAAGCCGCGCCGCCCCAGTCAAAGCGGGCTATCTCCCCAATGGCCCCCAGGGCCGGTAAGTAAGACAAGTGTACTCGGTTGCGCCTGTTCGGAAACAAGGACGCACCGAGCACGTACAGCAGAAAGCACCGGGCCATCTGCTCCTCCTGCACCCTGCCCATAGGAGGCTCCGCCCAAAAGTCCAGGAGCTCGGGGTATGGGGCATCTCCCTTCTCCGCCCTCAGCCTATACCCCAAAAGCCCCTCTGCAGCTCCGGATCCCTCCCTGCCATGGCATCATAGGGGATAGGGTCACCTCCGACCCTCAGCCCGGTGATCGCGCAAAGTCCAATGGCATCACCGTCATCTCGTCGAAAGAGAAGTGGAACGAGTTCGTCGTGTCCCACCATCTCTGGCGAGCGCCCTCGCAACCTGACGATCATTGCTAGCCCTTGTCAGCACACTCACAAACTCCCCAAAACCCGCCACCCTCACCATCTCCCTCAAAGCCTCCGGGAGCCTCTCCTAAAACTGAGGCACGTCGCCCGCGCCACCGTAGCACGAGATCCGTATGTCCTGTTGCAAAAGAAGCACGACTCGGTCAACGTGGCATAATAGTCAAAGGCATTAAGCTAGGAAACGTGGTACATTGTATTAGAAATGCGAATTAAAGGCATACCTTTGCTCGGCGCAAGGACAAGTGCTGTTGTGGGTCCTTCAAGACCAGGAACTCGTCGTGAATGGCCCCCTCCGGCCTGTAAGCGTCCAGAAGCGAAGGCACCACCACGTGCCGGAGAGGTACGTAGGACCCCTCATTGAAAGGCCAGTCCTGCCCAAGGACCGCCATCGCCACGTCTACTACGGTCCTCCGAGGGACCAAAACCTCCTCCTCCTTAACCCCTGGCCCCTCGGCCGCTCCTGTCTCGGCCTCAGCCCGAAGCTCCCTCTCCCGGGATTCGAGCAAAGCCTCCACCAGCCCAGGCACCCCCCATAGGGTCTCAACTAAGTCCTCGAAGAACGCACCCTCCAAGAAGTCACCCATCCCTTTGGGCCGTGACGACCCCGCTCTTGCGCCACTACCTACAAACATGGCCGGCACCTCCTGCTCCTCCGCTAGCTCCTCCTCGACGACGGGGGCCTTCCCCAAGTCAGCACGAGGCTCCCTCACAGGAGAAGCCTCCGTCTCCACCTCCGTAACCCTCTCCTCCAAACCATCGCCAACCCTAGACTGGCCCGTGGCCACATCCTCACCCCCTAACTCCATCGCACCCGAGCTCTCCACGCCCTGGTCGTAGCCAGCCAACACCTCACCACCACTGCTGCCAGCCACCTCGGCAGTCGAAGCCGGCTCCTCCTCTGCTGCGGCTGCCAAAACAGAAACCCCCGAAGTCTCCGGAACCTCCCCAATTGCCGCTTCACTTTCTGGAGGAACCGGAGGCGGTGTAAGCTTGACCATTGGTGGTTGATCACCACCAAGAATGTCATCCCCACGATCCATGGTCGAATGAGAGAGAGAGAGAGAGAGAGAGAGCAGACCGAGGGAGAGACCGAGAGAGAGCGAGACCGAGAGAGAGAGAGAGAGCAGTCGGAGAGAGAGGGAGGACCAGAGAGAGAGACGTTGGGAGAGAGTGAGAGGTGCGAGAGAGAGAGAGTTCGAACGATGGGGTGCACTGTGTACGCCCCACATATATATATATATATATATATATACATACATACACACACACTTCCCTTGAACCGGTTCGTCTGGAATTAGAACTGGGCCGGGTTCCCAGCCCGGAGCGCCGCATGGCGTTTTGTTTAGACCGCGTGGCATAATACTTCGTATTATAATACCGTGCGACTTCCTGTAAGCAACGCGTGGCATTATAGGCTGATTCGACAGTTCAGATTCTGAACGAGTTCATATCATCCGAAACTGTGATTGTTCGATCCTACTAGCGTCCACTTAAAGACAGAGAACAAGCATGGATATAAGGAGAAAAAGGGGCTTTCATTCCATTCAAACCGGGTAACCCCGGGATCGTTCATTACATTCGTTCAAAAAAGAACAAAAACAAAAACAACAAAGCAAAAGAAAAATCCTACTGCCTTCTTCTTCTTCTTCTCCTTCTTCTTCGTCTTCTTCCTCAATCGCTCCCCCCGCCGGAAGCATCGTTCGCGCCATCCGAACGGTCGTCGGAACCGTTCGGATTCCCCTCCGAGTCCTCCGCAGTATCGTCGGACTCACGCTCCGGTGCATACTCCGGGTCGTTCTTGTCGTCCAACTGATCGAAGGCAACGTCCTAGAGGTTCGACACCGCGCGGCGGAGGGTGCGGATCACGCTAACGAGCCTCGCAATCTGTACGGACAGGCGCTCGATCTCCTCCCGGTACGAGGCCATCTCGGCCTCAAGGGAAGATCGTTGTTGCCTGCCATTTCTCGAAAGACTGTTGTAATTTTTGGAGAGGAAAGTGGAGGGACTTAAGATTTTTGGTGATGGTGCATGGAATGAGGCACCACCACCCTTATAAAGATGTTGAACTTTCCGAACGGGCACGCCTGTATTAATGGGCACCCTTAAACCAACCGGCTGTTCTCGGAAATCGAAGAGTTGCATGGGAAATTGAAACGCCGTGCGACACAATGCTGGGCCGCGCGGCATTTTGACTCTGCATGGATGAAACCTTTTTCTCGGAAATTGTTCAAACCAGCCACCAAAATCCCCTTGGGAATCAAATATTCTAGCCGTCTTGCAGAAAAGTCTACTTAGAACAATGAGCTAAAATCTCTCGTCCCCCGAGGACTCGCCATTTTCGCCCTCCGAGGGCTCGTCTCGTTTCAACCAACCTCCTGAAGACACGTCTCTCTATTTTCGCCCTCTGAGGGCTCGTCTCGTTTCATCTGACCTCCTAAAGGCACGCCTCGCTATTTTCGCCCGTCGAGGGCTTGTCTCGTATCAATTAACCTCCCGAAGGTACGCATTCAATTTACAACACTTAGCACCATTGGCACACGACCGTTTCAAAGTTTATTGCACAAATTCGTTACTTGTCCTCCGGGACTCTTTTTCATTTTGCATTGTCCCAACCGAACTACGCTGGTCTGATCCCTACAACGGGGTACGTAGGCAGCCCCACGGGCGCGACCACCATCGTCATTTACTTGCATTTCGATTTTCTATCTCAGTTTAAAAACTTTGGAGCAGCGGATTCGGATGCCTTTTTCTTTAAGCGTCACTCGTACCAAACAATGGTGTCCGAGTTACGTTAAAGAGGGACTACTGTAGACACCCAAATCCGAGCCTCGAAAGTGCTTTAAATATCCTGATGATGAAATAAAGGAAACAAATACCTCCGAGAGCTTGGAAATGGGACTCTCCCAAAAACCCAAAGGCCTAGAGCCAAATCAAAGACCCAGAGCCAAATCAAAAGCCCAGAGCAAACCCAAAAACCCAGGACTGGACCCCTAGTACCGCACGGCACACCTCTACACTGCGCGGCATAATAGATTTCATTACATCGCACGAGGTCATGAGGTCAACCGCACGACATTTTGGATAAAGTTCTGACTGGCTCAGCTAGCTGTCGGCCACGCCCACTTGAGCCACCGCTCCAAGCTAGCTCAGCCGAAAGGGCACTTCTAGCCCGCCCAGAAAATACCTCCACCAATTCAAATTCAAATCCTTGGCTTTGGCCTATAAATACAACCCTCCACTCAAGAGAAAAGGGTCTTGAATTCTCTTTCTCTCTCATCATGCTTTCACACCCACTCCTCGCTCCAAAGCCTTGAGAAAGTGCTCCCAAAACATTCTCAAGGTTCTTCCTTTCCCAAAGTCCTCCATTTTTCTCCTCATCATCGAGGTGAGTTCTCTTGCTCACTTCAAGGCCTCCTACTTCCCAACAACCCCCTTTACCAAACTGTACCCACCGTCTCTCCTCGATCGCTTTCATCCGCGTTCATTCGTAGCCATCCATCCCCATCCAAGCTCGAAGATCAAAGGTATGAACTAGTTTCCTTGGGGTAGGCCTTGTCCATATCCCTGAGGGAACCCTGCCATAGTCAGGATCAACCCCCTTTTGGGTCGGATCCCGACTTAAAAACCATTTTAAAGACAAAAGTAAGCTTTTGTACTAAGAAAGCTACAGCGCGCGGCGTTTTGATGCGTCGCGCAGCGTAGCTGACTTAAGCGCATGGCGTTTTAGTTTACTGTTTTCTCGCTCAAACTGTCTGGATCATATCCACTTCCTGACTGGGCCTCTTTTATCAATGTGTTGGTATTTTCAAAACAAAACCATATCTACAAGCCATGTTTGGTTTTAAGATAATAAAGCTTTTTGGGTCATCTTGAAGAATCAAGGATTTTAAAGCTTGTTTTTTGTTCATGGCTTGGGAGAGCGGTATTTTCTAGAGTCGTCTGACAGTAAAAACATTGTCGGATGTCGGTCTAAAACCCCGCACGTGTTATCCAAGACGCCGGGCGGCATTTTGAAGCTTCCTGAAAACTTGAAATCAAAGAGGAAACCCTGCACGGCATTCTGTAAAACCGTGCGTGGTATTACAAAATGCCGTGTACAAGGATACTGTGATCCAAACAGTTTCTGCTGAAAGTTTCTTTCATTTTGCATCATTTTTATCATCACTGTACAGTTAACACCACGTGCACGCCAACGTGATCTATTACCCATGTCCTTTTCCCTTTTGCCTGCTTATTTAAGAGTTTGATTTTCCAAAAGATATTCTAAATCCCCTCTTTTGAAAGGTTTAGTAGAGACCGGTTTTATCGGGCGAATGGGGTGCTTTTTCCAACAAAACCTTCCCCATTCGTAATGTGGCTCCCGAACCCAAAATCTCAATATTTTCGCTAGATCAAAAGCCTTTCAAAACAAACTCTCGGTTTCTCGGATCATCTATGTCAAAAATCCAGGTAGCGACTCTTTGTCCTGGACGCGCTCCGGTACGGGGAGCCCACAAATGTCGCAACTATTGATTATAGAATTTTGATTAGTTCACTGTGAATGCTCTTAAGCATTGTTGTTAAATTTGTTTATCTACACTCATTTGCTTATCTACACTCATTTGCTTATTACAATGGGGATGCTATTATACTCTCATGCACATAGGCAATGTTCGATTCCTGAAACCACTCATCCCCCTCCCCAAGTTTCTTAGGATAGAGTAAATTAGATTTAAGGAAAAAAAAAAAAGAAAGGCCCTAGGGTCCATGTGGCCGGGCCCAAATTTTGGTATGGGTACATGGCCTCTTGTACCGACCATGCGCAAATTTGTACGGACCCGTTGGCTTCATAGCTCCATCAAGACAAATGCATAGCTCAGTAAAACACGTGCCCCCGCTGAAACTTACAATTTTTAAGTTTTCATTTGAAGTAATTAGATTAAACATAATACTAATTCACAATTAATCCATTTCGCATAAATGTAAGAATATCCTTATGATTCTATGAAGCAAGGCAAATTTTGAGTTAAATTAACCTCCAAAACCCTTCTGGTTTTTTAGTTAGCTAGTAAATTTTATGACGCCCCTCATCAGTCTCGTTGTACAAGTTATATTCTCATTAAAATATCATTTTTTACTCTTTTTCTTTTTGGTTTGAATAAATCAGTCTCCCCAATTCAACGCAAAAGCAGAGCAACTGGCACTTGGTTTGCGTGAGAGATAGCCTGGCTTTGGAAAAATGAGTAAAATATTTAGTAGCGGGTGAACAGTGTCTCATAAACCTTGACGAGGAATTATAGCAATTGTAAAATTTTGCAGGCTAGCAAGTAAGAGTATTAAGGGCAAGTTTACAGGTGGATATACATATCACATTGTAAACAGTTCACAATTCTATTTTAGCTAGCAACTTTTTCTTTTATAACTACACTAATACTATCTATTTACCTACCACCAATTAAAATATACATTTCTCGCTCTTTCCCTATTATCTTTTTTTTTTTTTTTCCCAATTGGCCGGTTGCAGGAAAGGAGGAGGGAGGAGAGAGAAGAAAATAATATTTTTATCCTTACCGGGTGAATAGTTGTTAGGTAGAAATAACTATCAACTGTTCAAAAAAAAAATGAAGTCATATTTGTAGAACCTGCTGTAAGGTTGTTTTGGTGCCTTAATGAGGTAAAATCGCTACAAATGTTAGTTTTACTAAGCTGATAAACTTGCTCTAAGGCTGATTTTGAGATCATTTTTTTGCCTTAGACTCGCTAAATGAGCCTAAAAGGCATTTTGCCTTTACCTGATAAGGATGCTGTTTAGGACATTATGGGGATCTCTATAGATCGATAAATTCAAACTCTTGCTGTGGTTACTTTTTGTAAAATTTGCTCTAAGCCAAGTGTAAAATGTGTTCAAGTCACATGGTAAATATTCCAATCAAATAAAAATTACACAATATTAAGCCTAGCCTCGCACAATTCCACAATAGTAACGTCACCCCCCCCCCCCCCCCCCCCCCCAAAAACCCTAGTCGTCGCACCTCTTTGTTTTTACCTAGTCGTCGCACCTCTTTGTTTTTCCCTTCCCATCCCTCCCCCTAGGGTTTCCGCACCCCTATGGAGTTTTTCTCTCCGTCGGCCTCCGATCGGAATCCATTTTCCCCTCATTTCATCACTCCTCACCCTCATCCTCCCCTACACCTTGGCCTCCTCGGTTTCTCTATCGCCGGACCTCCCCCATCATATTCGCCGTTTGTCAGTGACTTGTCTCTGGTGGTGTGGTTAAGATATGCAGCTGTGGGTGCGGAGTTTTTGTGCATAATTGGGTCGTCGGAATTGGAGATCTATGTTGGTGGATGATGATGGCGAAGTATTTTTTTTCATTTTCTTGTTGGTTTGCAATTGATAAGCACCCAAGATTGTATAATCTTGGTGCTTAAGGCTTCCAATTTGCTGCGTTTGTACGTATAAGTTATCGTTTTTATTTGATATTGCATGTAAGGTATTTTTGTAAACATTTCAAGTAAACCACGAAAATAAGGCGTGTTTTGAAGCTAAGGACGATCCCCGAGGATAACCAAGTGCCCGAGGCCTTGTAGCATTGTTCCACCAAGTCCAAAGAATTGAGAAAAGAAGCACCGGAGGACGTCCGGGATGTTTTAAAGGCCAAGGGAAGAATCTGGGGGATGAAACTACAGAAATCAGCAATGGTATCGATACGCAATTATAAGGTATCGATACCATCAGGAGCCCTGGAATTCCAGCCGCGGGGGTATCGATATCGTTTTGTACTAGTATCGATATCAGTTTTGCTCGACCAGAACTTTTTGCTGCCTTTTCAACCTTCCATTTAGGGAAAGTTTCCCTTATTAGTATGTTTTTTGGGATATTTTCATGGTATTGTAGAGAGAGAAAGCCCTTGTCTATAAGGTTCTCACTCTCACAAATTATAGGGAGATACACTTTAAGTTTTAAGTCTTTTTTATTTCCTAGAACTCTATTTTCATGCTCTCAAGCTTTTAATTGTAATTTCTCAAGAACTACGTACTCAAGGTAATTGTCGTACATTATTTTCCCGTTTGTTAAAATTGTAGCTACGGTTGAGATCCTTCATAATATCAAGTTAGTTTTTGTTTCTATCGGTTAAATCTTATGCTTTCGATTCTTACCATGCTTAGTTCTTTGAGTATGTGTGAGCAGTTACTTTGGCTTGGCAACGGGTGAATAACACCTCGTAATTTTGGTTAATCTCGCCTCTCTCAACCCGAAACTCGAAGCTTGGTTTGTTAAACGAGTAGGGTTCGCCTTTTATGTAACAAAACCTGGCGTTGTTAATCTTCGGTGAACATGTGCTCGCACACGTGGTTCCGGAGCAATGTCACGCCTTGTGTTTGCCAAAAAAAACTATAGAACTTGCTCACTTTCCAAACTATGCTTCTAGTCTTTTATTGGTTTTATAGCTAAATCTTCCGGTTAATAGCCTATGTCATGCGATTCAATGGTGTTTTCGTTGAGAAGGGTTGGATGACTTAAGTTTGGGTGTTAGTAACTCCAATGCCTTGCTGCTTTTTAATTCTTAGCTCAAACTCATTTTCTAGTCTTTTTCATAAGAGTATTTCTCACATTTCAAAGCAAAACTAAAAGTTGGTCATCTAAACGCTGTAAACTCTTACACCTACGATCCGAATTTCTCTATGGGTACGATCCCGGTCTTACCGGATATTATGCTGACAACTACCTAGCCCTACGCTTGGGGTAATTCAACTTATTTCAACGGTTAGGTTGTGGTGAATCAACAATCCTTTGCTTATTCTTCTCCGTTTTGTGGAGGTTTTCTCTTCGGTTTCTTGCCGTGAGTTTTTCTCCTGGTTGAGTTTCTCTCAATTGGGTTGTTTCTTGTTTCTGCAAGAAAAAAGTTTAGTTTGTTTGGGTATAATATGTGAGATGAATTTCCGCCATCTTGGTTACTTGATCCTTTGTCTAAGGACAAATTTTCATCTTAATATGATCTTGATTGGAGTTATAATTATATCATCTATTATCGGTTGGCCAAAAAAAAGAGGCCCAAGTCATGTTTTGTGAATGGTACATTTTTTTTTTTTTTTATCTTTGTGCCCGACATACGTGCTGGCAAAAAGTGTCGATTGAGAAAACAAAAGAAGTATTTTGTAGCTTAAAAATATTCAATTTCTCGTAATTTCAAATCCACCGACAAGAAATGTATTTTCCAATCTGTAGATCGAGGATAGTAGCTATAGCTATCATGTGATGTGGACACACTTGTTTGCGGCGGCGATCCAGAAATCCATCCCAGGGCACTCATTAATGATTGAGATAACCATGGAATTTTTTCCCAAAAAACAAGCAGAATATTTATTTCAGTCTATAATTTTTTAGGTTTTAGGTGTGGTGGTTGTTTTCTAAAACGAAAATCGAATGTTAACCTAAAGAAAACACCTGAATCGAACAACATTTCCAATAAGTGCACTTGCCGACCGTCATATCAGAAGACACTGATCGGGTCGTTTTCGTATCAAAAATAATTAATAAAACAGAATAGTACTACTACCTAAAAGATAGCGGTAAGTACTCCGAGTTTTGTCCTCAGGGATTACGAAGGCTAAATTGCAGTTATTTCAATTGACTTCTAACTTAATTCGGAAAAGGATTTGATTGTTTGATTTCTAAAATTATGCAAACTAAATTAATGCAAAGCAATTAAAAGTAAAGAGAGTTTATAAGAGAAAAGATCTAGGGTTTCGAATCCACTCGATCCGTCGTAACAATATTCATGTGATGATAAAGGTTAATTATTCGAATCAATCCGGATATCGTTAGGGTTCATGGGCCCTCACGGTGTCGCCTAAAGATATTTATGAATCACCAAATAGCATGGGGTATCACCGCCTAGCACGAACCGTCTTACTAGTACAACCTGTCTCTATGGCACGGATCGTCTAATAGCACGGCGCATCTTACGGAGCATAACCCATCTTATTTAGTTATCACAAACTAATTAAGATCCGTTGTATGAACGTGCATGAAAATCTAGAAAATCATACACAAGATTTGATAGAGAAAATTAATACCACAAATAAATCTTTAAGTCATACAACCACGATTCGAATAATAAAACACAAAATCAAAACACCAATATTGTTACTCAGAGTTCGAACTTCATCTATACCCTAGAAACGAGTTTAGCCGGACATCGGAGTTGAAAAGTTGTCTTCGCAGCCTCTGATGGCCTCCAATTCCTTCACGGCCGAGAATCCCCGAACCTGACTGCCGAAGGCAGTAGGTTTTCCATTGTTTATATAGAATTTTAATGAACTAATCGCATAAAGGCCCTTCAAACTTCGCGTATTAATCAGTTGACACTCTAGCTTTGAGTAATTCCGTATTTCGACCTCGCAGTTCTTTCAAAGCACGTTTTTATCCAAAATCTTGGGCAATGAGCTCGAGCAACCTATAAACAAAATAAAAGCAAAATCAATATCAAGTAACAAATATAAATAGCTAACAAGTGTAGTTTGAAGAGCCAAAATATCAATATTTCGGCACTTATCAGACACAGAATGAAAAAGTCCTTGCTATTAATTGGAATTTGAAAGTCCTGCCTTTCTAATTAATAACCAAAAGCCTAAACGTATATAGAATTAGATTGACTATGTTTTTTTTTTTTATCAGCAAAATTTTTTTATTAATCATCAAATTCAAAAATTACAGAGATTAAAAAGATAAGGGCGCAAGAAAATTAAAATTACTTAATCTTTATAGGTACTTGAGACCCAAGCACTGGTCAAAGACCAATTAAACCCTAAAAAACACCGCCAACCCGAAGTGCCGCTTGTCACCCGAATTGTCACCACACCTGAAACAATCGATCAAGATTCGAAACGCCGCCACTGTCGCGCAGACCGCCGTATGTCAAGAAACGTCAATTAGATTGACTATGTTAAGAAATGTCAATAAATGACCGTAAGAACATATTTTATAAGCGATGCGTTTCTTGAAGAGCGAAAGTAGTGAAGCAAGTGGTCATATAAATGAGCCAAGCATGTAACTAATCAAGCTTGGTTTGATAACTTAATGAGCATAAAAAAATATGTTCAAGCTTAACTTAATTATGAGACGAGTCGATCTCAAACGAGCTTTAATCAAGCCAAATATGAGTCGATCTCAAGTGGCTTGAATATTTTATACATAATAAGCCGAACGAGCTGAGTAGTAGCTTGTTCAAACTTCGCTTAAAATCTTAATGGGCTTCAAAAAAATGTTCACGCTTTGTTTTATTATGTAACAAACCAATTTTAAACAAGCATTAAACGAACGAACACGAGTTTAGACTCAAATAGCTTGGTTCGTTTAGCAGTCTTAATGATAATGAAGCCCAGTAGTGATGGTACTTCATTTTTTATCCTTGAGATGAATCTATTTTTTTTTTTTTTTTTGTAAAAGAAAAAGGTGTTGGTCATTGGGCGAACCCCGTACGCCATAAGAGAAAACTAAACCCAATAAATATTTTGATTTTCACTATCTGATTTAAAAAAAAAAAAATAACAGTTGGATTTTGGATATTTCCTTCCAAAATCCTTGATAAACATGCCTAGGCCTAGTTATTAAACAGTAGAGTCCACAGTGTGGGTTGGGCCTCTGGGCCAGATTGACCTCTCTCACCTAAGTTCTACTACAATTTTTAGTCGGCCCATAACCACAGCAGAGCCCATCTATTTTCTGGACCAATAGGCCATGCTGGCCTGGAAAGCAAGCCCGTGTTTGACAAATCTTTTGCTAAATCTGATTTAAAGTTGAGAATTATCCAGTTTTAACACAAATCCTTCTCCGCGTGGAGTAGAAACGGTAACTTTCGGCATCCTTCTTTGATCCAACTCTGATATCAAATGGAGGGATTTGGCTCTACACCATTTGCTTCAAACTTGACTCCTCATCCCAAATTTATTTTTGGTATTTTGGAATTTTAAAAGTGGGTGTTTTGTACTCTTTTATTTTTAGAATGAGTACATTGAGGGTTTTTTTTGTCACTCGATAGTAGAGATCATTATTACATCATGTATGAATTACAAAGTACAAATCACGGATACTACATTAAGTCTACGATGCTCAAAAACCTAATTACTATAAATCCAACCCAACTACAAGTCTCCATTAGGAGGAGAAAAAAATCCAATGTAAGAACACCCACACGCAGGTGAAAAGATTCAAACTTCTTACCTTCTAATGAGATACAAGAGTTCTGGCCAATTGAGCTAACCCTAGTTGATTTAAATTTGACATCGAGGTTGGAGATGATGGTTTGTTAAATGTCAAATTTGAATTGTCAAAATGCCACATAAGCTTTCAAAAAACATTTGGCATCTCCAATTTAAAGCCATGAGTTGGAGATGCTAATTGGCACTGTCAGTTTGACATCAACCACTAAAGTTAATAACATTCAATAAGTTTGTTCACAGAGACATTTTAGAACACATCCTGCACAGATCAGTGAGTGAGGCCCACTATGGGTTCCACACAAACAATCCGAACGGATCAAAAAATCAGCGCAATCCGATACATATAAGTTTTCGATCCAACCATCTAACTTTTTATTATTCTAAAATCTTAATGAAAAGTTAGATGATTGGATAGGGTATCTATAGGTATCGGATTGAACTGATTTTTCACGAGAGCTCTTGAAAAGTTAAATTTAATGAACGGTTCGAATTATTTGCGTGGAATCCGTAGTAGGCTCCACATACTGATCTGTGCAGGATCTGTTTTTTACAATTTCTATGTGAGTAGCATGTTGAATAAACATTTGTGTGAGAAAAGAGAAGTTAGTGTGGGTGCTCAGAGCTCTAGTCAAGCTCGGGGCGGTGCCCAACTTCAAATAAATTGGGGAAATGACGGAACAGTGGCCCTTGGGGCAAATAAATCCCACTTGATGGACTACCTTTTTGGAATTTATAAGTCATGAGAAGGAGAATATTAATTCCCAATACATGGAATTTATAACTTATCAAGACAAAAATATCCCTGATTGCTTTCCAAGACAAGACACCATTGCTCAATACAGTACCCGCTACCCACACGCCCGTTTTGCGCAAAAAAAAAAAATTTTAAGTTATCAATTTGCAATCCTATGGAGCAGAAACGTTATTATAAGAGTTTTAGAGATAAAATTTAATTATGTCTCTTTAAAATAATATGATCAGAATAATAAGATCTTCACACTGGTTCAAACTGATTAAAAATTGGAGCAGTTAATTTTTTAACCATATTTTTTAATATATAAACGTTCTATAAAAAAATTAAATGCTCCAATTTTTAATCTGTTTGAACAAGTACGAAAATCTAATTATTCTGATCATATTATTCTAAAAAGGCATAATTAACTTTTGTTTTTAAGGTTTTAATAATCATATTTCTGTTCCACAAGATCCTAAATAAAGAGCATGTACTTAATTATGAGAGTTTTAGAGATAAAAGTTAATTATGATGCTTTAAAATAATATGTTGAGAATAATAAGATCTTCGTACTTGTTAAAACGGATTAACAATTGGAGCACTTAATTTTTTTAGAACGTTTATATATTAAAAAATATGGTTAAAAAATTAATTGCACCAATTTTCAATCAGGTTGAACCAGTGTGAAAATTTTATTATTCTGATCATATTATTCTAAAGAGATATAATTAAATTTTATCTCTAAAACTCTCATAATTATGTTTCTGCTCCATAGGATTGCAAATGGATAACTTAAAATTTTTTTTTTATGCAAAGTTTAAGGGTGTGGGTAGGGGGTTGGAGGGTTGCCATTGGCTTCTTTTCCATCTCCAGCCCTCCTGTGTGAGGGAGATGAATTCGAAAGAGAACCACTAAGGGATGATTGTGAGGAAAAAAGGGGACTAATTTTCTATTTCTGGTTTGTTTATTTTACACTTCTTGCTCAATTTTCCAAATTCCCTAACCCAATTCAGCCTCCTCAGCACAGCAGCGAAAACCCAGTTCAATCCCCCTCACTTTCGTACCTCTGGTCCATATTATCTGAGGTATAAAAGAGTAAATCATCAATTATAACGGACTACATTGGGTATAAGTAAAAACCAATCTTTCTGTTAACATCGACCAAGTCATATTTTTTTAGAGAACTTTGTCCCAAATAATTGACTATTGTTTGACGAATAAAAGAGCACGTCATTAATTATAACGGACTACATTGGGTATTACTAAAGATCAATATTTCTGTTAACATCGACCAAGCCATATTTTTTTAGAGAACTTTGTTCCAAGTAATTGACTATTATTTGACATATAAAAGAGCAAGTTATTAATTATAACGGACTACATTAGGTATTAGTAAAGACCAATATTTATGTTAACATCGACCAAGCCATATTTTTTTAGAGAACTTTGTTCCAAATAATTGACTATTATTTGACATATAAAAGAGCAAGTGATTAATTATAACAGACTACATTAGATATTAGTAAAGACCAACATTTATGTTAACATCGACCAAGTCATATTTTTTTAGAGAACTTTGTCCCAAATAATTGACTATTGTTTGACGTATAAAAAAGCAAGTCATTAATTATAACGGACTACATTGGGTATTACTAAAGATCAATATTTCTGTTAACATCGACCAAGCCATATTTTTTTAGAGAACTTTGTTCCAAGTAATTGACTATTATTTGACATATAAAAGAGCAAGTTATTTATTATAACGGACTACATTGGGTATTAGTAAAGACCACATGAACACTGCTCTATTTTTTTTTTTGATCCGCGAACATTGCTCTATTGGCACCCAAAAATTTACCTACACCCACCCTGAAAGCTCCGCCACTTAATCAAGGCCCCACACTCCAATCTCAACGAGAGTCCTAAAGTCAAAATTTAACTATGACCATTATGAATAAAATGATCAGAAAAATAAAATCTTTCTATTGGTTCAAACAGATTGAAATTCGGAGCACTTAATTTTTTAACCATTTTTTTAATATATAAGCTAAAAGTTGAAAATTTAAGTGTTCTAAATTTTAATCTGTTTGAATGGGTGAGAAGATTTTATTTTTCTGATCATTTAATTCTAAAGGGTCATAATTAAATTTTGATTTTAGGGCTCTCGTTGGTTAGTCCTAAGAGAAATTTGATTCTACAACTTTCTTAGGGCTAATCAACGAGAGTCCTATAGTCAAAATTTAATTATGACCCTTTAGAATTAAATGATCAGAAAAATAAAATCTTCTCACCCATTCAAACAGATTGAAATTTGGAGCACTTAATTTTTTAACCATTTATTTAATTTCTATAAATACACCCTTTGTATATTTAAAAATATAATTCAAGAATTAAGTGCTTTAATTTGCAATTCAGTTAAATCAGAGCAAAGATCGTTTTTTTGGTTTAAGGTCTTTCAATAAACACTCTAAAACTCATTATTTAGTTTCAAGACTCTCTTAGGGTGTCCATTGAAAGGCCTTGAAGCCAAAAATTTATTACGACTATTAAAGATGAAATAATCAGAAAAATAACATCTTTGTACTGGTTCAAACGAATTGAAAATTGAAAAATTATTTTCGTAACTATATTTTTTAATCTATAAAGGACAAAAAAAGAAAAATAAAACAGTCGGATAAACATGATCAACTGAAACACTTTTTTTTCTGTCAATTACTTTACAAAGCCTAGAATTAGACTTGAACCTATTATTAAAGAGAAAAAGAAATTCAAACCGGAAAGAAAGAAAAGGAAATAAAATGAAAAAAAGAAAAACCAAAACGGAAAGAAAAAGAAAAGTAAACTGTAAAATGAAAGAAAGAAAGAAAAGGGAGAGGGGGGGGGGTAGTCGGGGAAAAAGACAGGTGGGGCCGGGGGGTGTGTGTCAGGGTGGTAGGCAGAGAAGAAGAGGCTTAGGGTTTTGGGTATATTAGTCTTTTTACATGACCCTTTCCATGCATAATGAAATATTTTTTTCCGTTTCATATTTTTAGAATTCTGTGAAAACTAGTCCATTGGTTGAGACTTATTTGCCCCAAGGGCCACTGTTCCGTGATTTCCCCAACATTTTTTTAAACACACAAACTCTCTCATATTAAGTGTGGGTCTCACACACACTATGTATTTGTTTTCATCAATCTTGCGTTTATGTGTATGAAAATACGGGAATCGGAAGGAAAAATTAACCACTACTAATTAACCTAAGACGGATTTCAGGTGTGGAAATATTGCAATAACGGTTACGATGATGACAATCGGTGGGAAGCCAACAAGAGGGCAATTTCAAGCTCAAAAATAATGTGTTTACGCAAATAATTTTCCTACCAATATGGATCTTGTTTAATAGATCTCATCAAGATCTTTAATACGATGCAAAAAAATTTAAAAAATTATTTTTCATTTACATTATTTTTTAGTTTGAAAATGTGAAATAAGCCGCTTATTTTTTAAGAAGGTTTCTGGAACGGGGCCTAATTGTTGTTGAAAAATTGCAGTCGGCTAATTGTTGTTGAAAAATTGCAGTCGATCAAAATTGAAGTAGTTGATTGGTTTGGAGAGAGAATGAAGCTTGCGATGCCAAAGGGTTCGATTTGGCCATGTGCAATCAATGATGATTTGCAGCTGTTATTTTTCCGAGAGCTGCTTTTCGCCCCCCTCCTGACACACACCGCTTTCCACCTTTTTTTATTTGGCCGAAATACCCCCACTCCACTCTTAATTCCTTTCTTAATTTAATTCTTTTCTTTATTTAATTGCTTTTATCTTATTTATTTAATTCTTTTCTTTATTTTATTGAAATACTTATTTAATTTTAATTTGATTAACTCAAATTATGTTTTCAACTAAATTATGTTTTTTACATTTAAATTTAAGAATTTTACATTATTTCAATTAAAGACCTCGTTCCACTAACAACTTTTTTCACTTTTTTGTTTGTCTTTATTTGAATTTTTTTTTTTTTGCGTTTTCTTAGTTTTGTGCCTTATTTTTTTTGGTTTTTCGATTCATTTCGTCAAGTCGAGTCCAAAAACTTTTTAAAAAAATTTTTGCCCAAATATTTTAAATAAGGACTACTTTTTTATTTTTTTACTTAAAAGTGGTCAAAAAGTGGTCCTTATTCAAAATATTTAGATAAAAGTAAAAAAAAAAATTACTTTTTCGATTCGTCTCGTCGTCGAGATGAATCAATAAGTCACAAAAATTTTGCACAAAACTAACAAACGCGAAAGAGAAATACATGACTTCTTATTATTATAGCAGTTTATGACGAAAGCCTAAGGGAAAGAGGAATACATGACTTCTTAGTGGAATCTGTGTACACAAAACTCTTAAATCCTTTTGAAACACAAGGTCCTCCTTTTATAGCCTCCAGAAATAACATTTTTGGTATACGAATCAATATTTATAGACCAGCCGTGTGACACCTCGCTTTCTGGTGGCCGGCGGTACTGCAGGATAGTAGGCTCCGTCAGGACGGGGGGAGACAAGTCATGATTTATAAGAAAAGATCTCTCCTATTTGTACAAGGCTTTTTCAGAGAAATAAAAAAGAAAAAATATATAAAAATATTCAATAAATAAAAGAGAAAAATAAATAATTAAGTAAATACTAAATTAAATAAAAACGGAATGTCGTTTGGGGCGGTGGGATGTGGGGTCGGGGGTGTGGGAAAAGCAATCTGCTATTTTCCCATGTGGGCCTAAGCGGTGTGCATTCCTAAGCCGTCCTTTGTGTAGCTTGTAGGTGCACAGTGCACCATGTCATGATACTCACATTCATCGAACGTCTCGAGGCAAGATATTTGTACCCGTACCATTGTTCTCTATACCAATACCCAATCGAAAATGATATGTGTACCGACCAAAAATGTAGGGAAATCGTACCGATCGCCGCCGGCGGCCTTCTCCGGCCACCGGACGGCCGATCCGATCCGTCCAAAAATTTAAAAAAAAAAAACCGAGGGGCTCCACGCGGGAATCAACGGCATCCAACGTGTGTAGGGTACTTGATCTAAACACTCTATTTTTCGTGTATATATGTAATACATATATACACGAAAAATAGAGTGTTTAGATCAAGTACCCTACACACGTTGGATGCCGTTGATTCCCGCGTGGAGCCCCTCGGTTTTTTTTTTTTAAATTTTTGGACGGATCGGATCGGCCGTCCGGTGGCCGGAGACGGCCGCGCGCGGCCGTCGGTATACCGTCGGTAGAAAACCAGTCGGTGCAAATAGCACCACTCATATCCAATTTCACAAATAGCTTGTAAATTTTACTATTTTTTTTTGGTACTTCGGAATATTAAATAGCTTGTAAATTAGTTGAACACAAACCTACGCACCCCTTTCCGTTAATCTCCACACTGTCAAACTTCTCACTACCCAGCATCGAGTTCTCTTCTCACCAAATTCACAGACTTGAACGAAAAACCACAAGCATAGCTCAGGGAGTAATTTTCGTTCTCCCCAGCAATTCCACACCCCCACACTTCTTCAAATTCTCCAGTCTCATAACTGTAGGAATACACACCGCCTTGGCCCACATGCAAAATAACAGCTGCAAATCATCATTGAACGCACATGGCCAAATCGAACCCTTTGGCATCGCAAGCTTCATTCTCTCTCCAAACCAATCAGCTAATTCAATTTTGATCGACTGCAATTTTTCCACAACAATTAGCCTCTTGGCTTCCCACTGATTGTCATCATCGTGACTGTTATCGCAATATTTCCACACCCGAATTTCGTCTTGGGTTGATTTGCAGTAGTTAATTTTTCCCTCCGACTTCCATAATTTCATACACGATAATATTTTCATCCGTTTTGCGTTTATGCGTGCGGATCCCACACTTGATATGAGAGAGTTGGTCTGTTTGTTTTTGTAACTATGTAGATGTAGCAAAACTGGCTTGTTCGATTTGGACTTTAAGAGGGGGTTTTTTAAAATAATAAGTGGAGAGAAATAGATAAAAAAAAAAAATTTAATGAAAACTGTACCCAATAATTTTGAGGCCCAAAACGAATAAGGCCGTCTAGGGGGTTAATTTTGCTAGGAAGAATCAAAAGGCGCTAACGATAGAAAACAAGAAAAATCAAATCCTTCTCCACGTGGTGTAGAAACGGTAACTTTTGACATCCTTCTTTGATCCAAGTCATCCAACTTTGATATCAAATGGAGGGATTTGGCTCTACACCATTTGCTTCAAATTTGACTCCTCATCCCAAATTCATTTTTGGTATTTTGGAATTTTAAAAGTGGGTGTTTTGTACTTTTTTTTTTGTAAAAATTATGTTGTTTTGTACTTTAATACTTAGAATTTGACATCGAGGTTTTTCTTTTTGTCAATCGAAATGAGAGATCACTATATCATGTATAAATTACAAAGTACAAATCACGGAACATTACATCAAGTCCATGACATAATAAGCTCAACAACTCAACCACTATAATCCTAATCCAACTACAAGCCTGGATTAGGAGGAGAAATAAATCCAACGTAAGAACACCCACACGCAGTCACGTAGAAAGACTCGAACTTCTGATCTCCTAGTGAGATACAAAAGTCCTGACCAACTGATCTAACTCCGGTTGGTTTAAATTTGACATCAAAGTTGGAGATGATGGTTTTTTAATGTCAAATTTGAATTGCCAAAATGCCACATAAGTTTTCAAAAAAAATTGGCATCTCCAATTTGAAGTCATGGATTGAAAATGATAATCGGCACTGTCATTTTGACATCAATCACTAAGGGCCCGTTTGGATGCGGGAAAAAAATTGGGGGTACTAGTTAATAAGGAGGGATAAGATAGTAATGTTAATAAGGGATGACCCACATTGATGTGATGTTTATGTAGGGGGATTAAATAGTAGGTTGTTTGGATAATGTATTAGAGAAGGGGGATTAAATAATACTTGGTTTGGATGGAGGATTAATATAGAGTATAAGGAATGGTGAATGATATAAAAAGCTATCAAATGACCCTTTTGCCCTTGTGCAGTCCCTTAATTATTCTTTCACAATTTAAGCCTTAATATTTTATTTCTACTAACAAATTAAGAATTTAGTATTATTATTAAAAAAAATTATAAATTTTGGTTTTTAAAAAAAATTAATTATTTCAAATTTTAATCCGTTTGAACCGATGCAAAGATCTTAGTTTTCTGATCATTTTATCCTAAATACTCATAATTAAATTTTGACTCTTGGGCTCTCGTTGATTAGCCATAAGAAAGTCGTAGAATGAAATATCTTTTAGGGCTAATCAATGAGAGCCATATAGTCAAAATTTAATTATGACCATTTAGGATAAAATGATCAAAAAACTAAAATATTTCCATTGGTTCAAACGGATTGAAATTTAGAATACTTAATTTTTCAACCTCTTTAGACAGTTTATATATTAAAAAATATGGTTAAAAAATTAAGTGTTTCAAATTTCAATCCTTTTGAACCGGTGCGAAGATCTTAATTTTTTGATCATTTTATCCTAAATGATCATAATTAAATTTTGACTCCAGGGCTTTCGTTGATAGCCTTAAGAGATATTTGATTCTACTACTTTTTTAGGACTATTCAACGAGAGTCCTGGAGTTAAAATTTAATTATGATCATTTATGATAAAATGATCAGAAAACTAAGATCTCCATACGGGTTCAAACGCATTGAAATTTAGAACACTAAATTTTTCAACCTCTTTACAACGTTTATATATTAAAAAATATAGTTAAAAAATTAAGTGCTCCAAATAAGGAGTTTTAGGATAGGTTTGAATGAAAAGTATGATTTTTGGTAAAATGAATAATAGAAGTTGGTTGAATAGTGGATGGAAAAAGGGGATAACGAGAGGTATTTTCGTTCACAAAATACCCTCCACAACCGGATTATTTTTAAGCACCTCAAGAGGAGCCCAAATATAATACCGGAGAAACCGTAGAAGAGGGGAAAAGATGAGGGGGTAAGAAATTATCTGGAAATTTTATTGGGTGCCAAACAAGGGAAAAAGGGTTGGACCCCTTCCATATACCCCTCTTATTTTTCCCCTCCCCTTTTTCCTCCATCCAAGCAAGCCCTAAAGTTAACACTAACATTTGTGTGAGAAAAGAGAAGTTACTGTGGGTACCGTGGTGCCCACGCAGCTTCTTAGAAATTGCCAGATTGGTCAAAAAGAGGAGGCCTACCACTGACTTTTCAAAAAGAAAAAGAAGGCCTACCACTTTTTGTTTTATTGAAAAAAATGAAACCGGAATGCAATGGATTATATTCTCTTGGAAAATTCTGTAATTCCGATGTTCGGTTTATGTCAGCCACCACTTTAATTGACGATGACATAATTTCCAACACTATCCCTTGAGGAATCCCACAAATAAAGTAATTTCTACTAATTTATTCTGATGAGTAAATTTTGAAAATCAAGACAACTTTTTCAGTTGACTTTTCTAAATGAAAGTAATAATATTATTTTGAGACATTCCATAATAAAATAGAGGACCAACATTATGAGATAAAAGAAGTACCTACAAAATATAAACAAATTTTAAGAGTAATAGATTTAAATACACAAACTCTTTCATATTAAGTGTGAGTCTCACGCATTATGTGCGCGGATCCCACACTTGATACAATATAATTTGTGTGTTTATTTTTATAAGTGCGTAGATGTAGCAAAACTGCCTTGTTCGATTTGAACTTTGAGAGAGATTTTTTTAAAATAATAAATAGAGAGATAAATTTAAAAAATCATTGAAAATCGTACTCAATAATTTTGAGACTCCAAAATAAGGGGGTGTTCGGACAAATAAGTCAAAGTGGCTTATTTTTTGTCCTTATTCAAAAAAATTTCGCATCACTTGGCTTATTGTCAATTTTTTGGGGATTATTGCATCCTCACGACAAGAGAAATCTAAAAAGTAAAAATTTTTGACCGAAATCCAATTTTTTTGAATAAAGACAAAAAATTTGGCTTATTGACTTATTTTCGTCTTTTTGTGGTTTTGTTTGGCTCATTTTTTCGAGAAAGCCAGTGAATTATTTAGAAGAACAGGCCCTAAATAAGGCGGTCTCTGGAGGATAATTTTGCTAGGAAGAATCAAAAGGCCCAGACTATAGAAAACAAGAAAAAAAAATCAAATCAAAAGCCGCCCACTACGAAAGTGCAAGCACGTGAACATTTGCTTTCTTTCTTTCAGTCTAATTATGGGTTCTGACTTCTGAGCCGTGCCAATTGTGCCGAAGCCTACCCTTATCGTTAAAACATTATCCTCTCCAGCGGCGGAGTATTTAATGTCTCATCGACTCGTCACAACATTTGCACTACCCTCATCACTCTCTGCTCCATAGGTACGTACCTCTCTCTCTCTCTCTCTCTCTCTCTCTGTGTGAAAATATGGAAGTTTATAAGGCGCTGATTGAGTGTGGGTTTATGATGGGTTATACTAATGATTTGATTTCATTGAATGTTATTTTCGTTTCTTTTTTAGACTATATACAGATCAGGAAAATTGTTGCCATGGGAAAGTGCTATCCATGTGTGAGCGAGGAGTACAACAAGGCTGTTGACAAATGCAAGAGGAAGCTAAGGGGTTTCATCGCTGAGAAGCACATTGCTCCTTTGATCCTCCGTTTGGCGTACTCTCTCTCTCTCTCTCTCTCTCTCTAAACTTTTCACCGGCCAGGGTTTCTTTAAAAATTATTTTGTGATGAAAGTGAAAAATAAAATAAAATACTTCATCAGTGAAAGGAAAAAAGAGGGGAGAAGTGTCGCCTAAAAAAAAATTATAAAAAAAGAGAGGACAAAGTGCCTCAGTGGATTCAGTGTTGATAAAAGAAAAGATTACTCAGTGTTGTTCTATTTCTATTAATTTTTTATTTATCAAGCAAAAACGAATAAAGTAGATACTACTATAAAAAGGAGAAAAAATAAATAAGAACCAAAACTTATTGGAAATGGTTCCTCGGTACGGAGGTGCTATTGGTACAGATTTTTTGTGCACAGATCGCAATATAGGGTCTATTACGAATCGCACACAAACAATATGAGCCGTTCATTAAAATTTTAATATTTTTTTTTGAGAATTCTCACCAAAAATCAGCTCAATACGATACATATAAATACTCGATCCAATCATCTAATTTTTCATTCATGTTTTAGAATCTTATAATCTGAATGAAAAGTTAAATGATTAGATCGAACATTTATAGGTATCGGATTAAGCTAACGTTTTGCAAGTGCTCTCAAAAAAATATTTTAAATTTAATGAACTACTCGAATCAATTTGTGTGAGACCTGTGGTGGACTCCACATCACAATCTGTGCACAGAAAGTCTGTGTGGAGTCTGTGGACAGACTTTTCCTTGAGAAATGTGTTACTTTAAGGTGCAAATAGGGCTGTAAATGAACTGAATCATTCGCGAACTGTTTGAGGCTCGGTTCGGTAAAAACTCGTTCGAGTTCGATTCGTCTGCTAAACGAACTGAACCTGAACCTCAATTCTAGGCTCGTTCCGTAAATGAGCTGAATCTAAGCCTAACGGTATTCGGCTCGGTTAGGTTCGCGAACCTATACTTAAATTTAGTTAATAATTTAATAGAGGTCTATTTGTAAATATAAAAAATTTTAAAGTTGTATATATAATTCAATACTTATTTTTCTCCCAAATTCTATACGATCAATAAGAGAGTTTGAGTTTGCTTGAGTTTAATGAGCTGAGCTGAATCAAACCTAAGTCTTGATGAGCTCAATTCGAGCTTAGATTCAGCTTGGCTTGATTCATTTATGTTTAATGAGCCAAACTTGAGTCAAGATGTTCAAGTTCGAATAGGATTCGAGCCGAATTCGAGCCAGATTAGTACCTTAACGAACCCAACTGAGCCGAACCCGAGCCGAACTCGAGCCAGACTAGTACCTTAACGAACCCAACCGAGCCGAACCCGAGCCTTGACAAATTTTAACGAGCCGAACTCGAGCCAAGTTCTTTAGGCTCGAATCGAACCCGAGCCGAACCCGAGCCGAACTCATACCTTAACGAACCCGAGCCGAACCTATCAGGATTCGGCTCGATTTGGTTCGTTTACAGCCCTAGGTGCAAATAAAGCAGGTGATAGAAGGGCAAAAGTGTCCAATTGAAAAAGGAAATGATAGTCAGTGGTATCAATTTAGTCGTTACGTAGTACACTTGACAGAAGCAAGTGCAGACCTTGAATTTGATTGAAATATATAATAAAATATAAAAGATAGGGATGCCCTGTGGGCAGTGTGTAGCAAGACCCTATATAGCGGTTGTGGTGTATACGTATCCGTATAGAGTATCAAACCAGACGTTACATAGCGGGAATTCGTCGTCGTAATCGTAAACTTCTAAAATCATTTTTTTTGAAAAAACGAAACTTTATATAATAGTGCCAAAATCAGGGCGTAGATTTGTCCACACAGACAATATGTGCGGTCCACCACGGGTCCTACACAAATGATTTGAGCCGTTCATTAAATGTTAAACATTTTTTCAAGGGTTTCCGTAAAAAATCAGCTGTGCACAGATTTTATTGTGTTGTCCACCACAGGTCTTACACAAATGATTTGAGCCGTTCATTAAATGTTAAAACATTTTTTCAAGGGTTTCCACAAAAAATCAGCTCAATCCAATATCTACAAGTGCTTAATCTAATCATTTAATTTTTCATTACCCGGAAATTTGAATGAAAATTTATGATTGGATCGAGCACCTATAGGTATTAGATTGAGCTGATTTTTTACGGAGACCCTTGAAAAAATATTTTACATCTAATGAACGGCTCGGATAATTTGTGTTGGTTCCGTGGTGACCCCACAACAAAATCTGTGCACAGATGTATGTGTGGTTAGCAGGGTGGTTTTGTGGGCGTAAATCTGTCCATCGGTATATGTGTAATTAGCAGGGTTCAAAATGAGGACGCGCATCAGCTCCGACGGCCGTTAACGCATGAATCAAAAATGAAAAGCCGATAGGAATGTGTGATTTTTCGTCTCACCGGTATTATATTGTCGGAGTAACGATGTCAAGTGATGCAAAAAGCATTACTTTACGGAGCCAAAAACACGTACGTATTGGGGTAATTGTGTCGACTGTCGAGTGAGGCAAACAAACTCACCTTCCTATAAGACCATTGTTGCATTTTTCTTTCTACGATTTCACGTTTGCATTGAAGCTGAGAAGGAAAGACCCCACATTGAGTGTTCTAAAATAAGGAATTAATCAACTATTAACCGCTGATTAATCGTCTATCCGATTAGGTCCGACTAACGATTAATCACTGAGTACTAATTAATATGCGCCGATTAATCGCTCAAAGGTGTTGACTGCCCGACTAGCGCCGAGCGACTTTTAAAACAATTGCCCACATCTCATCAGTTGGCCTTTATTCATGTGCGGCAACTTTTTAGTGGCTTCCACCTCTAACCTTCAACCATACAAGCTTGCAATGTAAAAATTTTATGATCGAAATTTTCAGACGAAAAGATTTCTCCCAATTTGGAGCTAAAAAAAAACTTTCTAGAATCAGCCCCCAAATTCTGAAAATACATTACTCAATTCATTTATTGCTAAAAATGTTTTCAAAAACTGTCATTACGCATAGATTTGAGTTATTTTGGGAAAATTAAATTTTGAAGGCTTAAAGACTTAATTGGTCCTTACAAATAAGGCTCGGTTTCAATTTCGTCCTCTTAAAATTTTTCGTTTCAATTTTACCCTTATAGTTTTAACATGATTTCAATGTTACCCTTCCCGTTAAATTTGGATGGAAAATGCTTGTGTGGCAAACAGTTGGATGATTAAAAAGGAGAAACAAAAACCCTAAAAACCCTGTAAAAGAAAAAAGCCCTGTAAAAGAGAAAGAAAAAAACCTGTAAAAGAAACCTCCACCCTTCCCACGCTCGGACTCCATCACCCCTCGGCACCACCTCCTCCACCGCACGGCCTCACCTTCGACCAAAGACCACCGGCCACCTCCGGCCCGTACCCACCACCTAAAACACCTCCCTCACTCCTCCAAATTCCATCCCGGTGGTTTTAAAAAAATAAAAAATAAACAGCCGTGAGTGTGTGTTTGCCGTGAGTTTCGTGCCAGCGCTGCCGCCGCGGGCCCGTCGGAGTGCGGCCGGACGCCGCCTCGAGATTTCGGAACCACCACAGCGATCTACGGACACCGTACAACACTTACCAGGACTTAGAATTGTATTTGAGGTAGTTTTTCGGAAACCCGTAACTCAATTTGCATTTTAATGGAGTTTAGGACTAAAACTTAATTCCTATTGTAGATGATAACCTGTTTTTAATTCCAGAAGTTAATTAATTACTGTTTAGTCCTGTTTTCGTTTATATTTAGATCTATCTGTGATTAAAAAAAAAAAAAAGGCTATCTTTTACAGGGTTTTTTTCTTTTTCTTTTACAGGGTTTTTTTTTTGTCTTTTACAGGGTTTTTAGGGTTTTTTTTTCTTCTTTTTAATCACCAACCGTTTGCCACACAAACATTTTCCATCCAAATTTAACGAGAAGGGTAACATGGAAATCGTGTTAAAACTATGAGGGTAAAATTGAGACGAAAAATTTAAGGAGGACGAAATTGAAACCGAGCCTTATTTGTAAGGACCAAATAAGTCTTTAAGCCAATTTTGAAGTAAGGAAGTTTTTTTCTCACAGGATTTCTCTTGTGTATTGTTTTGCTTTGCAGATTTCACTCTGCTGGGACTTACGACGTGATAACAAAAACAGGAGGGCCGTTCGGGACAATAAGGAACCCTGCTGAGCTCGCTGACGGAGCAAACAACGGCATCGAAATCGGAGTCGGGCTGTTGGAGCCAATCAAGGAGCAGTTCCCCATCCTCTCTTATGCAGACTTCTACCAGGTAATAGAATCTGGCTTCTCTTCGGTTTGGACCGCAGCGAGCAATCCGTTTATCTGTGCTGTCTAAGAGTATTTTTAACAGTTCATGTTTATTAGAAGTATTCTTCCCGGGAAGAATAGGCTATTTCCGAAAAGAGACTTTTATAACATTTGAACACCATTGATATAACATTTGAACACCATTGATTGCTGAGATGGACGGTCGAGGTGCAATTGTGGCTTATTTGCGATTCAACACCGCATCCATTTCATTGCAATGTTGTATCCTATAATAATTCAAGGCGGCTGCACCTATATTTGAGAGGGGCTTGAAACCCCTGGACCCAAAAAAAAAATGCTCTAAAATTTTGTATTTTTCACATACAAATTGATTTTTCTTTCATACTGTCGGCACTGGATTGTTCATATGTTGCCAAAGTAAAAGAAATTTCACTTAAATTTGTGAGTATGTACATAATATCGCTCAACAAAACAAAATAAATTCGGTCAATTCACTTTCAACTTATATAGAGCTTCGTATACAAAGATTTTCTTTATGTTTTTGTCATTGCTGGACTAAAATCCTAGAGCCGCCGTCTGTCCTATATATATCCTAATTTAATCTAGTATTTGTTACGTTGTTGTTTTGATACTTCAATTTCCACATCTTGTTGGTGGGTAGGATTAGTCTACATTTTGAACACTCATCTGTACTCATGAGGTGATCTTTTGAATATTGTTTTGTGAATTGTCAAATGAAGTTGGCTGGAGTTGTTTCAGTAGAAGTCACAGGGGGGCCTGAGATTCTTTTTCACCCTGGAAGACCGGTTAGTGACTTGAATTCCTTTTTCAGTTTTTGTGAAAAAAAATGTTAAGTTCTTCTTGTTGCTTATTTCTTTCTCTTCGTTTTTTACCAAAACTTTAGAATAACAAATAAATAAATAAACAGTTCTAGTCGATGGATCCTTCAAAATGTATAACGTACCCGTATCAGATCCTTGACACGAACAAGAGTACTCACTACACATGCTTACCACATTCAAATCAAAGAATTACAAGGAACCGGCCAGCTTCGGTCTAGTATGTTAGACATGTTTAGTTTGACAATAACTAACTTAGCAAACATATTATGGAACTCCAATTTCTCATGAACTATGAATAGAGCTCCTCCAATGTGCATTGAAACGTCCAAGACAACTTAGCTAGTAGAACCCGTTTAAGCCGAAAAAAAATAAAAATTGCATATTAACAATTTTAAATATCTAGGTCTGTCTCTGTATCCTCGAAATGAACAGTAGAGGATGAATCGGGTGATACTCCCGACTCCATCTAACGTTGGTCAAGGATATGCAGTTGATCAAATAGAAAATAATCTTGAACTTGTCAATCTCAACTCATGTTGCGATCTTAAGTTTAAACATTCCAGGCTTTGATTGATCCATTTGAGTTATACGATATAGTGATATTAGAATTACGTTGTAGTTGATAAATTCACGTTAATTTTGATCTAGCTAGGCCTATTTGATCTGGTAATGGGGATATACCTGGTTTGTTACGTTTGGGAAACTGTTATTATTGCTTTTATATATTTGGATGAACTCATTGATCTCAGGACAAATCTGATGTACCTCCAAATGGTCGTTTGCCCGACGGCAGAATAGGTTAATCTTTTTTCTCATTATCTTTACTCACAAAATATCAACTATTCATCTGGCATTTCTAATTAAGCATGTACGACTGACTGACCGTCAATTGTGTTTCTTGAATGTTTCATCTTCTTTAATTTCCCAGGAGAGCCTAGCCATCTGAGAGACGTATTTCATCGTATGGGGCTCAGCGACAAAGATATTGTCATTCTATCTGGAGCTCATACCTTGGTAAGTTTTCACAATAAAGAGTTTCCTCCTCCTCCTTCTGGGATTTGTTGCTCGAATACTAGTGTATTTTGTTATGGCCTAGTTATTAGCTTCAAAAAATTTCACTTCTGGTGGCGAAAATTGGTATGGGTTTTGATTGGCATTTACGGTACAGGGAAGGGCTCACAGGGAGCGATCTGGATTCGAGGGACCTTGGACCAACGATCCTCTCATTTTCGACAATAACTACTTCAAGTATGTCTTTGCTTGTACCCATAGATATTGCTAGTCTTGGAGATCATGACATCCTATTAACAGCACGTATTTACGTTTCTCTGCAATGCGCGTCCATAATTAAACTCGCGAATTCTACCTAGCTAGGACTGATCGAGAGGGAGAGAGATTTTGTTGTTCTGTTCCAATTTGAGATATATCTAGAAATTACTTTTGTTTCGTAATGTAATTGTATAATTCCTCATCCAAATTTAAAAGGATTAATTCTTGTTCAATACTAGGCTGGCTTGTTTCAAGATTGAAGGCCTAGTTTCACTACCATTTTTTTTTTCCCTTCCCCCTTTCATTTACAGGGAACTCCTTAGCGGAGAGAAGGAAGGTCTCGTCCAGCTGCCATCCGACAAAGCTCTTATCATCGATCCCATCTTCCACCCTCTAGTTGAAAAATATGCTGCAGTGCGTACCATCTTCTGTTTTCCCGGAATTCGTTCGGTAGATTCAAATTTTACCTTCTTGATGATGATTAATTAAACTGATTATTATCTTACGTGTTGATAAATATCTTCGATAGGACGAGGATGCATTTTTCGCAGATTATGCTGATGCTCATTTGCGTCTCTCTGAGCTTGGGTGGTATAAGGAATCGCCTTAAATTTGCTAATGCTGATTAAAAGGGGCCGCCTGGAAATGATCAACATTTGGATGCTACTACAAGATTTCTCTGAGTTTTCTGTTTTACTAGTTTCTCCGTGACTCTCCGTGTATTGTAACTTGGCTTGCAATTTGGTGACTCTGTGTTCATGGTGTGTATTTTTATCTTCTTGTTTACTACTTAAATCCAAGTGACTTGAATAAACAATGCATGTGTAATGTGTTGTGTGTAATTGGTGGAGGATCGACTTGGGAAGAGGAAGCAATGAATCAATGATTAGAATGCAGAAAAAATGTCCTTAGTATATTACTTCATCCGTTCCGAAATGTTAGACATGCACTTTTGGGAGTTCTAACTTTTAGGAGGAAATATAATACTGTAGTATTGTGCAAATACCAGAGTGTCTAATCTTACCCTTCTAGTGCACTTTGACTAGTACTTGAAGATTTGGATTTGAAATTTTGTACCCCAAAGAAAAGGGTAAAATGGGAAGTTTACTTTAACCCCCCGATTTTCGGAGACGTTACTTGAACATTGGAAAGAGATTTCTAAATTGATTTTCTATTTCGAGATGTTAAAGTTCCAAAAGCCTTGCCAATTCGAGTCACATTACAACATATTAACTTCAAATGTATTCTACCAAAATACTTTGCCATACAATTTCAAAATATTTAATTAAAATTACAGAGCAGCTGAGGGTAAAGCATCCATGGTTCGACAATTTCTTCATCGGTCAATGTCACTCACCTTTTGTGCATGGTCTCTGCTTCTTCTTTTTTCAATATATATATACCAGAGTGTCTAATCTTACCCTTCTAGTGCACTTTGACTAGTACTTGAAGATTTGGATTTGAAATTTTGTACCCCAAAGAAAAGGGTAAAATGGGAAGTTTACTTTAACCCCCCGATTTTCGGAGACGTTACTTGAACATTGGAAAGAGATTTCTAAATTGATTTTCTATTTCGAGATGTTAAAGTTCCAAAAGCCTCGCCAATTCGAGTCACATTACAACATATTAACTTCAAATGTATTCTACCAAAATACTTTGCCATACAATTTCAAAATATTTAATTAAAATTACAGAGCAGCTGAGGGTAAAGCATCCATGGTTCGACAATTTCTTCATCGGTCAATGTCACTCACCTTTTGTGCATGGTCTCTGCTTCTTCTTTTTTCAATATATATATACCTGACATTTGAATACCAGGGGAACATAGTACTGTGAACAGTGGTGGAGACTCCAGATGTTTGGTAACATGCATGGGGTCGTTTATAAATGTCAATATTCTCAGCAAAACATATGTAATTTCCCAAACAATCAAACAACTATCTTCCATTTGAACGTACCTTTAGGCACAGACATCCGATAGTACTACTATATACTATAAGAATATAGTTACTTAAAATAAAAAGAAGCTCTCTTCTTAACTCTGTCTGCTTCATTAAACTTTCTCAATTTTCATCTTTTTATTCATTATTCTACAAATTTTATGAAATGTAAAATATATTGGACTAGTTTATTAGTTTGAAAAGGACTAGTTCATTATGAAATGTATAATATACTCTGTCTGCTACACGAAAGTTTTAAAAAATATTTTTTTATTTTTTAACAAAAATAGTTTTTAAAAACATATTTGTAAGATTAGAAGGATGCAGCTTCACTCGATAACTATAGCCCATTCCAGTTTAAAAATAAGAACTTATTTTTTAAGAATTTATTTTCAAGCTTAAAAATAATTGAGCTTATTGAAATAAAAAAATATGCAATATGAATCTGAATCTTATTTAATAGATCTCGACGAGATCTTTTGAACAATGTAAAAAAATTATAAAATTATTTTCATAAATATATTATTGTTAATTTTAAAAATTAAAAATAAATACTTGTTTTTTAAGAAGGAAAAGTGGAACACCGCATATCGAACAATCAAAACACCAACTTTAGACTTTTCCTTGGGTGATTCGGTCTTCAACAGAGGTCGTTTGGGTGGAATCGGCGGCGGCTGCATGTGGGAGTGGGTTATGGTTGGGCGAGTGAAGGGGGTCTGAGGGAAGGTGAAGGAGCGTCCATGGGAGGATTGGTGAAGAGGGAGGAGAGAGAACCAAATTTAGGTTTTTTTTTTTCAATTGTTGACGTAAAACCCACCCGTCATTATATTTTAGAGCATAAATTAATATCATGCTCCTTAAACTTATTAAATTTAAGTCTAAGAAGCAGAATACCAATCCGTGCTCCAAAACATGAACAGGCTTGTGCCGAAGTTGCTCCTCGAACAATCCACACAAGAAGCCACGTCACTCCAACAATCCCAAGTCAAGCTTCCCACCACAACGTTTCCTACGCGTGTCAACATCTCACGGGCCCTCTCATTTCCTCCGGGGCCCCCCGAACCAACGATCTCGATCATGGCCTCACCTGGGCCCACATCCAGAACGTTCTCGTTCCTCTTATGCCCCTCCCTCCCTCCTATAAAAATACGTACGTTCTTTCTGCTCCCTTTTGTCTGATCGCGTTACTTTTTTTGGAAATCAGGCAATTCATTAAAACATACCCAACGGCAAAGATTACATTGTAATAACAGGATTGCATCAAACTACCTAATCCAAGACACAAGTACTGCATTAAGCACAAAGTCTACAGACTCAGGACACCCTGCAAAAGCACCCGACACAAGTGTCGGCCTAGAAATCCCGTCCGGGACAAGGCAGAGAGATACCAAAATGGGATCCCAGCACAAACCATTAAGCATTAAGCACATATGTAATCAAACTACACAACAGATTACAAGCGAAAACAAATATTTGCTCCCAAGGACAAGCCTCAAAGGCCGCCGGCCGGACTGGACCGGGGACCCAATCCAGAGCTATGGAGTCCTCAGGGGATCCGAGGCAAACCTTCGCTGACACGCAAGGCTCCGGGTGCGAAGGTCGAGGCAACGCCGATGAACTCCGGCAGGCCCAACACGCCCACGGCGGCCAAAGAACAAATACTTCCTCTCGCCCAACACGCCCACGGCGGCCAAAGAACAAATACTTCCTCTCACTGGACCTGCTGTTACCACCAACCAAAACAGAGAGAAGCAGCCGGCCAAAACAAACCGAAACAGATCTCGGAAAACCCCAACACAGCCACCACCTACCACCACTGCCGCAACTGGGAGAAACCGGACCCGCCCGCGATTGCTGCCTTACCACCGAAATTCTCTACTCCGGCCAGACTTCCGAGACCCTAACCAAAATTATTCACCCACCATCTTATTTACCCACCACCACAACCTCACCAGATCCGGGAGAGACCCGAATCGGCAAAGAACCGGACTGGGAAACCAGCTGGTAGAAGAGGCGAAGAACCGCCGAAAAACAAAAGCCTAACTCCACAAACCTCACCTTATTGAATCCTTCCATCGACCACTTGCTACCAGATCTGAGCTCCCACCGCGAGGATGGAACGAAAGACCCACACGCCATGGCCGGAGTCCCCGCCGGACTCGACGACTGGAAGAACTGAAATCGGAGAAGAGGAAAATAAGCACTAATTATTCACTCTGGTAATAATCTTATTAGGCCATGTTATGAACTTTTTCGTGACAAATTTAAAAGAGATTGAGATGACAGAAAAGTCCCACTTCGAGGGAAAAGACCTCCAATCGGCTCAAATTCAGGAGAGCCAGACCTCTTCTTCAAAATAGAAGACTTTTATCGATATTCAACTCCCCTTGAATTGATATACAAATTTTATACTCAACCCAAGGACAACATGTCGCTAACCGACTAACCTATGTATTAGGAACACTAACCTATCCCACTTACTTCTAACATATAATGAAAAAAAACACAAAATAATTTTAAGAAAATAGATACGTAACAGGCCGAAGGAATTGTAATTAAGTATAGATTCGTAGTTCGTAACTCATTCCAATTGAAGAGTTTCTCTTTAGTTTCTTAGATAGATTAAATATCTAGAGGCGACGGGTCTATATGGCTTGATGTTAAAAAAATACTGGTCTCAGTAGGAAAGTTTTTCAAAATCGTTGGGGCAAGGACAGCCATTGTTGTCCCCCTCGGCTCCATCCTTGATTGCTGGTGTTTTCTGGTGAGAAAACTCTGACATAACTGATAAGTTTCTTAATCATTCTGAACTACACACACGTTTTCGAATAGCATCACTAACTTAAGCTTGGTCAGTGCGACCCCTTTGGTTTAGTGATGATGAGTTGTCTGGCCACATTGTCAGCTTTCTAGTTGCTATAAAATGTTTTCCAGTTCAGCTTGAAAACCTTGATTTGGTAGGATATACAACAAAGTTACTATGAAATGGAGAGGTTTTTGACCAATTTTGTAAGTATTGGGTATTTTGAGACGGCCCGTTATGCAAGCAAGTCGAGGGCTATTTGGACACAAATTTCGCTAATTACTGTGTTCTCCTTTTCATAGTGAAAATTTTCCATTGCCTTTCGCTTGTGCAGTTGGGTTTTTACCCAAGCCAAGTATATCTTTGTGTATTTGTTTAGTTGCTCTATTTTACGGACTCGTTCCATGCTAGCAACATTTTCACTCTCCTTTTCTATTTGTGTAATCTAGCCTGGCCTAGGGGAGGAGAGATGGAGCTTGTGGTTTTAAACCCCCTGAGATGAGTTGGAGTATGAGTGTACTTCTCTCGGAGAGATTAATTCTTTATAAATAACGCATAATTACGTTTTTGTTTGATACATCCATTTGATGATTGACTCTTACATGAGTAATAGTTATGGTTGGATTCAAGATTGATGATTAGTACTTGGTTTTGTTGTGTATTGTGCTGGAATCTCACTTTTGCCTTGGTTGTTATTCACTTATTTGTACTGCTTGGCATCAGATGGCACTCTGCTGGGACCTACGATGTGAAAACAAAAACAGGAGGGCCTTTCGGGACGATAAAGCACCCAGCAGAGCTGGCTCACGAAGCAAACAACGGCCTTGAAATAGCCGTCAGGCTGTTGGAGCCAATCAAGGAGCAGTTTCCTATCCTGTCTTACGCAGACTTCTACCAGGTAACCTGTTGCGGTTGATAGGATATAATGGTTACCGATTTGATTTTTATGCTCAACATATGTTGTTGGCATATTAGTCCATATTTTGCGTACTCTAACGTCCAAGATGACATGTTCCTCTTTGTTATGTGATTCTCAATTGAAGTTGGCTGGAATTGTTGCTGTTGAAGTCACAGGAGGCCCTGAGATTCCTTTCCACCCAGGCAGACCGGTTAGTGAGACTTACTACTTCTTTCTTTTCTTCTTATCGGAACATGTAAAACTCACTTGGTTCTTCCTTTTTCCGTCACAAGGGTGGAAAATGGAAAGAAAGAAAAAAGGAAAAATGAGAATTACAACTTTGGCCGAGTGATTGTAAGGATATAACAGGGCCGACGCTGGCTTTGCCCTCCACGCAGAGGTAGTTTGGGTCCATTCGCTGGAACTGGGCCAAATTGTGATGTAATGATGCAATAATAAATGGCTGAAATGGAAGTAGGCGGACACTAATTTGATTTTTTTCATTAAAAGTTTCTACTATTGAAAGTTAAACAAAATCGTTTAGGCCTCTTTGAATCAGAAACTTTAGGGTCGTGTTTGACTAGTCAGCGTTTGATGTCCAACTTGAATCTGATCCAACAAACCATTGGTGTTGTAGATGTGCTTCAAGGATGTAATAAAATACCAGCATCCGTGTGTGGACTAGGGATACGAGGTTCCGACAAGTTGTTCACGGGTGCAAAAATGTCGCGTAGATTTCTAATTTAACTAGAGAACTAGCCAAACGTAACTCAGCAATGTCAGCAGATTCATGTGGTAGGCTTTGGTTGATCCTTTAGAGCTAAGAGATACAAATAACAGCCTGAGCTAGAGTCTAGGTGTGTTTTTATCTTTTGGGTTAGTAAGTTAGAATCTAGTTGCTTCTGATGATATTTTTTGTTAAGCTTAATTTAGACCTATTTGATCTGGTGACAGAGGTCCAATGCTGATGTTAACAATGTTAATAGTTTGCGTGCACTACTTCATCTTAGTAATACGATGGGAGAAAAAGTACTTGAGCATCAACAATTTTGGTGACATGATTCATGAAACCTTCTTTGCCATTCTTGCCTAGTCCATGTGTACTGTCCAAGAACTTCGACTACAGCTTTGAACCATGAAAATTTCGTGTAGCAATGCTTGTGTCGTGGCTTGAGATGGTATTGCGTTCATATTAACTAAAAATAATCATTGATCTCAGGACAAATCTGAACCACCTCCGGAAGGCCGCTTGCCTGATGCCAAAAAAGGTAAGTCTCTTGTTCTTATTTGTGTGGTACTTTTCTATGAACTCATGACTGAGATTATCAGTTGTCTTTCCAATTTTTTTATTTTTTTTTCATTTCCTAATGTCAGGCGCTGACCATTTGAGAGATGTATTCAGCCACATGGGTCTCAGTGACAAAGACATTGTTGCCCTATCTGGAGGCCATACCCTGGTAGGTACATTCTAAAGTTTTCTCCTCCTCATTTTCATGAAATTTTGCTTACTTGGGTGCAATGGAATTTTTTCTCGGGTTGAAAGTTTAAGAACTTGTTACCTAGGATGCTGAACAATGTTTATCTTTTCTGTGCAATTTGTAATAGGGAAGGTGTCACAAAGAGCGCTCTGGATTTGAGGGGCCGTGGACCACCAATCCTCTCATCTTCGACAATTCCTACTTCAAGTATGCTTATACCGTTATACGTATCACTAATGGATTAGCGTTGTTTAGGCCGGAGCCCTCCGCCGGCCGCTACATCTGGGAGTCGCCGGCGTAGCTTAACGGCGAGTTGTGGCTTCGGTGTTTTGTACGGCGACGACGGTTTTGGTGATTCTTGGGTTAGGGTTTGGTTAGGGCGGGCCGGCCTTTGGTTTGGGCCAGATTAGGTGTTGGGCTTAATGTATATTTGGGTTGCAGTTTAGGCTCCTGCATTTTGTTTATTTGATTGTAACTGCTTGACCCCAAGTGTTGGGGCTAGGCTCCTGCATTTTGTTTATTTGATTGTAACTGCTTGACCCCATGTGTTGGGGCTTTGTCCCTTGTCTTGTACTTTTTTCAACCTTTGGTTGGATTTCCCTCCCCTATCCCCGTTTTAATAAATTTTTCGCCATTCAAAAAAATGGATTAGCGTTGTTATATTAGAAGATAGCGTTCATGTTCATTCTGATGTTATGGTCTGTGTTACTCTCTTTTTCTTTACCTTGTGCTGCTATATATCAATTTACAAAATTCTACTTGGATTAGTATTCTATGCTTTTTCTCATCTTTTTCACCTTTTTCTTATAGGGAGCTCCTTAGTGGAAAGAAGGAAGGTCTTCTCCAGCTGCCATCGGACAAAGCTCTTCTGGAGGATCCAGACTTCCGCCCTTTAGTTGAGAAATATGCTGCGGTCTGTATTATATTTTGTTTTTCCAGCTTATTGATTTATTTAATTTGCAGATTGAAATGTAATCTCTTGATGATAATTTAGCCAAATACTAGCTGACTGCTGGTATTTTTGAAAAAAAAAAAGAAGCAAACTGGAAAATCGGGAGGAAAAAAAAGAAGCAAACTGGAAAATCGGGAGAAAAAAAAAAACCAGCAAACTGAATAACGGGGGGGTGGTTGGTGGTGGTGGGGTGCGGGAAAGGCAGGCCTCACTACGAAAGTGCAAGCACGTGAACATTTGCTTTCTTTCTTCGTTTGTCCAAGTTATTCTTTCAGTCTAATTATGGGTTCTGACTTCTGAGCCATGCCAATTATGCCGAAGCATACCCTTATCGTTAAAACATTATCCTCTCCAGCGGCGGAGTATTTAATGTCTCATCGACTCGTCACAACATTTGCACTACCCTCATCACTCTCTGCTCCATAGGTACGTACCTCTCTCTCTCTCTCTCTCTCTCTCTCTCTCTCTCTCTCTCTCTCTGTGAAAATATGGAAGTTTATAAGGTGCTGATTGAGTGTGGGTTTATGATGGGTTATACTAATGATTTGATTTCATTGAGTGTTATTTTCTTTTCTTTCTTAGATAGAACCATATATAAATATACAGATCAGGAAAATTGTTGCCATGGGAAAGTGCTATCCATGTGTGAGCGAGGAGTACAGCAAGGCTGTTGTCAAATGCAAGAGGAAGCTAAGGGGTTTCATCGCTGAGAAGCACATTGCTCCTTTGATCCTCCGTTTGGCGTACTCTCTCTCTCTCTCTCTCTCTCTCTCTCTCTCTCTCTCTCTCTCTCTATATATATATATATATATATATATATATATATATCAGTCGTTATCCTATAAGGAATCTGCACGGGCTTACCGTGCGGAACTCCCATTTTCCGATCGAATTGCGATGATTCGAGCCGCTCAAAGTGATCAGAACGTGATTTTACTAGTACCCGCGGGAAATCAACAAAAAAAGTATTAGGAAGGGTTTAATCTGAACAGTTTTTTATTGAAACTGTTCGGATCAAGACCTTCCCAATCTTTTTTTCTTTTGCTGATTTTTCGTGAGTACCTTTAAAATCATGTTCTGAACACATTGAGTGGCTCGGATCGTCGAATCCAATCGGAAAAAGAGAGTCCCACACGATAAGCTCGTGCGGAATCCCTTATAGGATATAAAGTGTATATATATGAGAGCAATTTTGTTCACCCTCCCTAAAAGAGGATGAATAAAACCTTTCTCTCATTAGCTAAGAAAAGAGGGGGACCACTATTAAAACCTTTTAACCCAACCCTACCAAACTCAAGTCAGCTTTTGTTCTTAATTTCAAAAAACCCCCGAATAAGTTTTGCCTTTTCCACTTCTCCCCCTCCCTCCTGAATGGCGCTTATTATTATTTTGTATCCAAAATGACGCTTATTAATTACTGTAATATCTTCTCCCCTGCAATAAGCATCATTTTGGATAAAAATAACGTCATTCAGGAAGGAGAGAGAGAAGTGGAAAAGACAAAACTTATTCAGGGGATTTTTTGAAATTAAGAACAAAAGCTTACTTGAGTTAGGTAGGAATTGGATTAATAGGAGTTAATAGTGGTCCCCCTCTTCTCTTAGCCGATGAGGGAGAAGGTTTTGTTCACCTTCTTTTAGGAAGGGTGAACAAAATTGCTCTCGTATATATATATATATATATATATCGGGACGGTTCCGCGGACAACTATTTAGACACCTAAAAAAACACCCAGAATCTCAATCTCATAATTCCCAATCAAAATTTTATAATCCGAACCATTCAATGTGTGCAGAATGTGATTTTAAGGGTGCCTAAGAGAAATTAGCAAAAAAAATAAACGGGAAGTGCTTGTTTTGAGCAGTTTTAATTGAACCGTTCGTTAAATCTAAGCTAAAAACTGCTTAGATCAAGCCCTTCCCGGTCTTTTTTTTTTGCTGATTTTTCGCGGGTACCCTTAAAATCACGTTCTGATCACATTAAGCGGCTTGGATCATATATATATACATATATATATAGAGAGTCCTCTTCTCCTAAGGACCACCTTAACTTAATAAAATAAGGACCTCTATTTTCCGATCAAATTTCGATGATCCAAGCCGCTTAATGTGTTCAGAACGTGATTTTAAGGGTAACCGCAAAAAATCAGCAAAAAAAAAGACCGGAAAAGGCTTCATCCGAGCAGTTTTTGTTTGTTTTTTATCTAATGATTCAAATAAAAACTGTTTAAATCAAGCCCTTCCCGGCCATTTTTTTTGTCGATTTCCCACGAGGACCATTAAAATCACATTCTAAACACATTGAGCAGCTCGAATCATCGAAATTTGATCGGAAAATGGGAGAAATGAGGAGGTCCTTATTTTAACTAAAATAAGGACCTCCTCATTTAAAAATGATTGTGTGTGTGTGTGTGTATATATATATATATATATATATTAATCTAATGATAGCGGTCGTGGTGTATCCGTATCGAGTATCAAACCAAACGTTACAAAGCGGGAATTCGTCGTCGTAATCGTGAACTTCTAAAAATCATTTTTTGAAAAAACAAAACTTTATATAATAGTGCCAAAATGAGGGCATAAATTTGTCCACATAGACAACCTGTGCACAGATTTTATTGTGTAGTCCATCACGGGCCCTACACAAATGATTCGAGCTATTCATTAAATGTTAACATTTTTTCAAGGGTTTCCGTAAAAAATCAGCTCAATCCAATATCTATAAGTGCTTGATCTAATTATTTAACTTTTCATTACCTGAAAATTTAAATAAAAATTTAGATAAAAATTTAGATGATTGGATCGAGCACCTATAGGTATTAGATTGAGCTGATTTTTTACGGAGACCCTTGAAAAAATATTTTACATCTAATAGACGACTCGAATCATTTGTGTTGGACCCGTGGTGGCCCCACAACAAAATCTGTGCACAGATGTATGTGTGGTTAGCAGGGTGGTTCTGAGGGCGTAAATCTGTCCACCGGTATATGTGTGGTTAGCAGGGTTCAAAATGAGGATGCGTATCGGCTCCGACGGCCGTTAACGCATGATCATAAATGAAAAGCCGATAGAAATGTGTGATTTTTCGTCTCACCGGTCGGGGTAACTATGTCAAGTGATTCAAAAAGCATTACTTTACGGAGCCAAAAACACGTACGCATCGGGGTAATTGTGTCGACTGTCGAGTGAGGCAAACAAACTCACCTTCCTATAAGACCATTGTTGCATTTTTCTTTCTACGATTTCACGTTCGCATTGAAGCTGAGAAGGAAAGACCCCACATCCAGTGTTCTAAAACAATGAATTAATCAACGATTAATCGTCGGTGGAGCCTATCCGAGTAGGTCCGATTAACGATTAATCACCGAGTACTAATTAATATGCGTCGATTAATTGTCGATTAATCCGATTAATTGTCGATTAATCCGATTAATCGCTCGAAGGTGGCTAACTGCCCGACTAGCGCCAAGCGACTTTTAGAACAATTGCGCACATCTCATCAGTTGGCCTTTATTCATGTGCGGCAACTTTTTTGTGGCTTCCACCATTAACCTTCATCACCTCAACCATACAAGCTTGCAATGTAAAAATTTTGTGATCGAAATTTTCAGACGAAAAGATTTCTCCCAATTTGGAGCTAAAAAAAAAACTTTCTAGAATCCGCCCCCAAATTCTGAAAATACATTACTTAATTCATTTATTGCAAAAAATGTTTTCAAAAACTGTCATTATGCATAGATTTGGGCTATTTTGGGAAAATTAAATTTTGAATTAAGGAAGTTTTTTTTCTCACAGGATTTCTCTTGTGTATTGTTTTGCTTTGCAGATTTCACTCTGCTGGGACTTACGACGTGAGAACAAAAACAGGAGGGCCGTTCGGGACAATAAGGGACCCTGCGGAGCTCGCTCACGGAGCAAACAACGGCATTGAAATCGGAGTCGGGCTGTTGGAGCCAATCAAGGAGCAGTTCCCCATCCTCTCTTATGCAGACTTCTACCAGGTAATAGAATTTGGCTTCTCTGCAGTCCAAAGTTTGGACCACAACGAGCAATCCGTTTATCTGTGCTGTCTAAGAGAATTTTTAACAGTTCATGTTTATTAGAAGTATTCTTCCTGGGAAGAATAAGCTATTTCCGAAAAGAGACTTTTATAACATCTGAACACCATTGATTGTTGAGGTGCAATTGTGGCTTATTTGCAATTCAACACCGCATCCATTTCATTGCAATGTTGTATCCTATAATAATCAGAGGCGGCTGCACCTTTATTTGAGAGGGGCTTGAAGCCCCTGGACCAAAAAAAAATGCTCTAAAATTTTGTATTTTTCACATACAAATTGATTTTTCTTTCATACTGTTGGCACTGGATTGTTCATATGTAGCCAAAGTAAAAGAAAGTACTTCACTTAAATTCGTGAGTATGTACATAATATAGCTCAACAAAACAAAATAAATTAAGTCAATTCACTTTCAACTTATATAGAGCTTCGTATACAAAGATTTTCTTTATGTTTTTGTCATTGCTGGACTAAAATCCTAGAGCCGTCTGTCCTATATCCCAATTTAATCTAGTATTTGTTACGTTGTTGTTTTGATTCTTCAATTTCCACATCTTGTTGGTGGGTAGGATTAGTCTACATTTTGAATACTCTTCTATACTCATGAGGTGATCTTTTGATTGTTTTGTGAATTGTCAAATGAAGTTGGCTGGAGTTGTTTCTGTAGAAGTCACAGGGGGGCCTGAGATCCTTTTTCACCCTGGAAGACCGGTTAGTGACTTGAATTGCTTTTTCAGTGTTTGTGGGAAAAAAAATGTTAAGTTTTTCTTGTTGCTTATTTCTTTCTCTTCGTTTTTTACCAAAACTTTAGAATAACAAAGAAATAAACAAATTAATTAAAACAGTTCTAGTCAATGGATCCTTCAAAATGTGTAACGTACCCGTATCGGACACTCGACACGAACAAGAGTACTCACTACACAAGCTTACAACATTCAAATCAAAAAACTACAAGGAACCGGCCAGCTTCGGTCTAGTATGTTAGACATGTTTAGTTTGACAATAACTAACTTAGCAAACATATTATTGAACTCCAATTTCTCATGAAGTATGAATAGAGCTCCTCCAATGTGCATCAAAACTTCTAAGACAACTTAGCTAGTAGAACCTGTTTAAAGCCGAAAAAAATAAAAATTGCATATTAACAATTTTAAATATCTAGGTCTGTCTCTGTATCCTCGAAATGAAACAGTAGAGGATGAATCGGATGATACTCCTGAGTCCATCTAACGCTGGTCAAGGATATACAGTTCAAGTAGAATATAATCTTGAACTTGTCAATCTCAACTCATGTTGCGATCTTAAGTGCTTTAATTGATGCATTTGAGTTACGATATAGTGATGTTAGAATTACGTTGTAGTTGATAAATTTACTTGAATTTTGATCTAGCTAGACCTATTTGATCTGGTAATGGAGATATACCTGGTTTGTTACGTTTGCGAGAAACTGGTATTATCGCTTTTATATACTATTTGGATGAACTCATTGATCTCAGGACAAATCTGATGTACCTCCAGAAGGTCGTTTGCCCGACGGCAGAATAGGTTAATCTTTTTTCTCATTCATCTTTACTCACAAAATATCAACTATTCATCTGGCATTTCTAATTAAGCATGTACGACTGACTGACCGACCGTCAATTGTGTACATTTCTCGAATGTTTCATCTTCTTTAATTTCCCAGGAGAGCCTAGCCATCTGAGAGACGTATTTCATCGTATGGGGCTCAGCGACAAAGATATTGTCATTCTATCTGGAGCTCATACCTTGGTAAGTTTTCACAATAAAGAGTTTCCTCCTCCTTTTTCTCGGATTTGTTGCTCGAATACTAGTGTAGTATTTGTAAGACTAATTTTTGATTTAGTCGATTTGGTGGCCCACATATTTTATATGACACATATTGATTATGAGTTTAGCAGGATTCTCCATATCTTTATTTTATTCTATTGGTTAAATAGAGAAGTTATTTCCTAAATAGACTCTACTTTGATGGAAAGTGAGTATAATGTTCATTAAGGAAACCGGTCATCTCTCTGCCTATAAAAGAGCATCTAGGATTCCATCAATTTAAGGTGATATACTAAACAGCTAGAAAGTAAGGCAAGGGAGAGAAACCCGTCTTCCACCTAGGGTTCAGTGCTCTAGTAACTTATGGTCGCTACAATCACTAATCGGATCACTCAAGTTCCGCATAAATGGATCCGGGTACGCCTTTCTTGATTCTATGATTTTCCGCTTTATGATTGTATATGTGATGATCATGATAGTTCTAGATCCTGGCATAATGTAAAGAGTTAATTGTCTAACTCCAGAAAGAATAAAACTTACAGTATTTTGTTATGGCCTCGTTATTAGCTTCAAAAAAATTCGCTTTTGATGGCGAAAATTGGTATGGGTTTTGATTGGCATTTACGGTACAGGGAAGGGCTCACAGGGAGCGATCCGGATTCGAGGGACCTTGGACCAACGATCCTCTCATTTTCGACAATAACTACTTCAAGTATGTCTCTGCTTGTACCCAAAGATATTGCGATTCTTGGAGATCATGACATCCTATTAACAGCACGTATTCACGTTTCTCTGCATTGCGCGTCCATAAATAAACTCACGAATTCTACCTAGCTAGGACTGATCGAGAGGGAGAGAGGTTTTGTTGTTCTGTTCCAATTTGAGTTATATATCTAGAAATTACTTTTGTTTCGTAATGTAATTGTGTAATTCCTCATCCAAATTCTTAAGGATTAATTCTTGTTCAATACTAGGCTGGCTTGTTTCAAGATTGAAGGCCTAGTTTCAGTACCATTTTTTTCCCCTTCCCCCTTTGATTTACAGGGAACTCCTTAGCGGAGAGAAGGAAGGTCTCGTCCAGCTGCCATCCGACATAGCTCTTCTGATCGATCCCGTCTTCCACCCTCTAGTTGAAAAATATGCTGCGGTGCGTACCATCTTCTGTTTCCCGGAATTCGTTTGGTACATTCAAATTTTACCTTCTTGACGATGATTAAACCGTTTATTATCTTACACGTTGTTAATCTTCGATAGGACGAGGATGTGTTTTTCGCAGATTATGCTGATGCTCATTTGCGTATGTCTGAGCTTGGGTGGTATAAGGAATCAACATTTGGATGCTACTACTAGATTTCTGTGAGTTTTCTGTTTTACTAGTTTCTCCGTGACTCTCAGTGTAATGTAACTTGGCTTGCACTTTGGTGACTCTGTGTTCAGGGTGTGCATTTTATCTTCTTGTTTACTAAATCCAAGTGACTTGAATAAACAATGTGTAATGTGTTGTGTGTGTAATTGGTGGATGATCGACTTGGGAAGACAAAGCAATGAATCAATGATTAGTATGCAGAAAAAATGTCCTTAGTATATTACTCCATCCGTTCCGAAATGTTAGACATGCACTTTTGGGAGTTCTAACTTTTAAGGATGAAATATAATACTCCCTCCGTTCCAATTTGTTTGTCCAATTGTCGAAATACGTGTCTTGCAAAAATATACTTATATCTTATATTTTATAAATTTTTTTATGATTTTGAAGATTTTGTATAATGAAACTAATTGAGATCTATCAAACAAGATCCATATTGCATATTAAAAACATTACGAATTGAAAATTATAGTCAATTTTTGGAGAGGTCAAACACTCTTAAAAAGTCAAAAAAGGGACAAACAAACCGGGATGGAGGGAGTACTTGAGTATTGTGCAAACACCGAGTGTCCAATCTTACCCTTCTAGTGCACTATGACTAGTACTTGAAGATTTGGATTTGAAATTTTGTGCCCAAAAGAAAAGGGTAAAATGGGAAGTTTGCTGTAACCCCTTGATTTTCGAAGACGTTACTTGAACATTGGAAAGAGATTTCTAAATTGATTTTCTATTTTGAGACATCAAAGTTCTTAGAGCCTTTGCCAATTCGAGTCATATTATAGCATATTAACTTCAAATATATATTCTACTAAAATACTTTGCCGTACAATTTCAAAATATTTAATTGAAATTACAGATCAACTAAGGGTAAAGCATTCAGGGTTCGACAATGTAACGTCCCAATTTTCGGAAATAAAATCAAAGGCATTAAATATTAATTTTTGGAATTTTATTAAATTAAATTCAAAATCCCAAACGGATAATTCATCCTAAAGATTCATCTATTACAAACCATTGTGAAAATACTGAAAATAGTTTTCGTGGTAATAATCTAGACAAAATAGCAGAGCTGTCTTCTAAGATCGATACGGATTCCAAGCGTATACTGGCTCAGTCTCCATATCCGGATTCATCTCTAGGTAGTATCGCCCTCCTTCAGAGTCCTGAGTCTCCACCTGATTTTCTGCAAAATCTGACACGGATGCCAGACAATCTGTGCCTGAGTGAAAAAGTTCACCCCGTAATATAATCCAATTCAATCACCCTTCCTTACATTACAGCTAGCAAGTAACATTATATAATCAATGCAGAAAAGTAAAACATCCATAAATCTATTCATTATTGATCGATAGCCTAACAACAAGGAAAATCTAGTCATGCTCAGACCATAACTAGGGTTTTCCTATCAAAGCCACCACGGGGCTCCCACCAATTCTATCATCACAAAATATCGCTGGATCACCTGCCAGGTTTTATCAACACAAAATATCGCTGGACCACCTGCCAAGTTTTATTATCGCAAAACGTCACTAACCAACCGTCAAGTTTTATCATCGCAAAATGTCACTGACTAACCATCAGGTTTTATCCTCGCAAAATATCACTGACCAACCGCCAGATTTTATCAAAACATCACTGGGCTTACTTTGCCTGATTTTATCATCAGAAAATATCTCTGGCCCTATCCGCCAAGTTTTATCATCGCAAAATATCACTGACCAACCGTCAGGTTTTATCAAAACATTACTGGGCTTACTTTGCCAGGTTTTATCATCAGAAAATATCTCTAGCCCTATCCGCCAGGTTTTATCATCGCAAAATATCACTGACCAACCTTCAGGTTTTATCATCACAAAATATCACTGACCAACCGTCAGGTTTTATCAAAATATCACTGGGCTTACCTTGCCAGGTTTTATCATCAAAAAATATCTCTGGCCCTATCTGCCAAATTTTATCAAAATATCACTGGATTACCCGCTAGGTTTTAAATGGATCCGGGGGCTCTGCTGCCCAAATGGGCGCAATAGCCCCTACCCAGGGGGCTAAACGGCAACGTTTAGTTTAAAAAAAAAATTCCAACAGCCAACTTGCAATCCTATGGAGCAGAAACGTGATTATGAGAGCCCTAGAGACAAAATTTGATTATGTCTCTTAAGAATAATATGATCAGAATAATAAGATCTTCACACCCATTCAAACGGATTAAAAATTGAAGCACTTAATCTTTTAATTATATTTTTAATATATAAACCGTCTCAAAAAATTAAGTTCTCAAATTTTAATCCGTTTGAATGGGTGTGAAAATCTTAGTATTCTGATCATATTATTCTAAAGAGACATAATCAAATTTTGTCTCTAAAGCTTTCATAATCACGTTTCTGCTCTATAGGATTGCATGTTGGTGGTTGAAATTTTTTTTTTAAATTAAACGTTGCCGTTTAGCGCCTGGGTAGGGGCTACTGCTGCCCGGCTACTGCGCCCACTGGGGTAACAGAGCCCCCGGATCCGTTTTAAATCATCATCGGACTCCCGCCAGTATCAATTCATCACTGGGCTTATTTTGCCAGTTTCAAATCATCACATCCAACTCATCACATCTCAAAATTCTGCTACAGGCAGATCTAAAAATAAACTTTCCAATTTATCCATTACTTAACACCGTCTAAGTGAACTCTATTCGCATACCACCCCATGTCTCTAGATTCCAATCTAACATATCAATCACAAATCGGAGCAGTATACAAATAATCACAATGATAATTGAAATAAATAATAAGCGTAGAAATCACGTAACATATTAATCTTGTATGGCCAATAAGTTAATAATAATGCAAGAAACTTTTATCTAATAAAAGTTTTTATAAAAAATAAATAAATCTAGGCTTGTATAAATTTTATTTAAGAAATTAGATTGATTAAAAATTAATTAAATTAGGTAAAAATATTAGAATAATTATCATGACCTTAATAAGAGTCTTAAAGGTTCTATGCAACCAATTGAGTGTCCAAAGTTGGGGGTTCGGAGGGTCACGGAATTAATTTAAATGAAGACGTTAAATAAAGTGGCCAAAAGTGAAGTAAATAGATAATAAATAATTTACTATTAAAAATATGTTGAGATTAACAAAGTTTCATCGTCGAAATGTAAGGAGTCTAAATAAAATTACTCGGACATTAATAATAAGGTTTATAAGGTCGTAAAATAATTTTGATTGGAAACACTTTAAAAATAATAATAAATAGTAAATTTAATAAAATAAATATGACATCAGTAGGATATCATATTTGAGATACGAGGAATTTAGGAAAAATAATTTGGGTGTTAAAAACGTCGTTCAGAAGGTCGCAAAGATTTTTCGTTTGTAAAATCTTGAATGATAACGAATAAATAATTAGTAAATAGATAAATAAATAAAAAAATATAATATTAACAAGGTATGAGCTTTGAGGTGTGAAAAGTCTAGGAAAATAGTTCGGGGGTCAAAAATAAAGTTGGGAAGGTCTCAAAGTTATTTCGAAACATTTATAACTACTAAATAGGAGTATTATTAATTTAAAAACTTTTATTAATCAACCCAATCTACCAGATAAATTAAACTAATATAATTAATACGTTTTATACTTATATGATATTTTATTGTAATAAAATAATATCAAGGAAGTATTTTTTTATAATATTAATATCATAAAGATTGTAAAATAAATATCATAATGGTCATCTTATTCGTAAATAATTACAAAAAAGTATCGGACTCAAAAATAATATCATATTGGTGAATACGGCAAAAAACACACGGTGAACTATATTTTTTTCGTTTGGGACATAGGGTTAAGCATATAAACACTTAATATACTTAAAGGAATGATTGGAAGGGATTATAATACCTTGACTGGATCGAATTGATTCACAAATCGAAACTTGAATTTTTTGGACGGAGACTTCAGGTTTTGTCGGGGGGAAACCTTGGGGCCGAATTGAATGACGTTTAGGGATGCTTGGAGTTGTAGGAAGTGATTGGAACGGGGGAATTGGGTTTCGGTTGAGCGTAACTAGGAAACCCACTTTTCTCTCTCTTTCTTTCTCTCTTTAGAACTCCATAGCTTAGAGCTTGAATTGCCCACGTGCCCACGTTTTTCTCTCATGTCTGACTCGGTGGAGCATGGGGAATATCGTGGTATTTTCATGGGTCAATGGGGTGGGGTATTTATAGGTGAATTTAGAGTAGGATGATAAGATTGAATTTAATAAAAACTCTATCTCTTGGGCTTTGAGATGGACGAGATAAAGGCAAAGATATGATCAGGGAGGAAATAGAGACTGAGTAAGAGATGGAGAGATGGTAGGAGTGTGCATGCATGCAATTAAAAAGATTTTTAAAAAGGAAGATAAATAAGATAGGATAATTATGTTTGTATATATCTATTGGGGAAATAATTTTATTATTACGAATAATACTTTTTTTATGATGTTACAGACAATTTCTGGTTTGTACAGACAATTTCTTCGACGGTCAATTTCACTCATCTTTTGTGTATGGTCTCTACTTCTTCTTTTTTCAATATATATATACCCGGCATTTGAATACCAGGGTAACGTAATACCGTGAACAGTGGTGGAGACTCTAGATGTTTGGTAGCATGCATGGGGTCATTTATAAATGTCAAAAATTTGCAAAACATATGTAATTTCACGAACAATCAAACAACCAAATATCCTCCGTTTGGACGTAACTTTAGGCACTGACATCTGCTAATACTAATATATACTATAAGAATATAGTTACTTGAAATAAAAATAAATAAAAAGCTTTCTTCTTTAACTCTGTCTGCTACATGAAATTTTCTCAATTTTTCATCTTTTTATTCATTATTCTACAAATTTTATGAAATGTAAAATATACTGGACTAGTTTATTAGTTTGAAAAGAACTAGTTCATTACGAAATGTAAAATATAACTCTGTCTACTACACGAAAGTTTTAAAAAAATATTTTTTTATTTTTTAACAAAAATATTTTTTAAAAACATTTTTGTAAGATTAGAAGGATGCAGCTTCACTCGATAACTATAGCTTATTCCAGTTTAAAAATAAGAACTTATTTTTTAAGAATTTATTTTCAAGCTTAAAAATAATTGAACTTATTGAAATAAAAAAATACAGTATGAATCTTATTTAATAGATCTTGACGAGATCTTTTGAACAATGTAAAAAAAATTAAAAAATCATTTTAATAAATATATTATTTTTAAATTTAAAAATTAAAAATAAATAATTATTTTTTAAGAAGGGAACATGGAACACCGCATATCAAACAATCAAAACACCAACTTTAGACTTTTCCTTGGGTGATTGGGTCTTCAATAGAGGTCGTTTGGGTGGAATCGGCACGGCGGTGTGTGGGAGTGGGTTATGGGTGGGCGAGTGGAGGGGGTTTGAGGAAAGGTGAAGGGCCGTCTATGAGAGGATTGATAGAGGAGGAGAGAGAATCAGATTTAGTTTTTTTTTTTTTTTCAATTGACGACATGGAACCCACCCTGTCATTATATTTTAGAGCATAAATTAATATCATGCTTCTTAAACTTATTGATATTAATAAATTTAAGTCTACGAAGCATAATACCAACCCATGCTTCAAAACATGGAGAGGCTTGTGCCGAAGTTGCTCCTTGAACAATCCACACAGGAAGCCACGTCACTCCAACAATCCCCAGTCAAGCTTACCACCACAACGTTTCCTACGCGTGTCAACATCTCACGGGCCCTCTCATTTCCTTCGGGCCCCCCGAACCAACGATCTCGATCATGGCCTCACCTGGGCCCATACCCAGAACGTTCTCGTTCCTCTTACACCTCTCCCTCCCTCTCTCCTGAGAAATTTTTCAGTGCCAGGTGGGCACAGGTCATGTGGTACGGTGCGCCATCTTAACCGTTTAATAAAGTTTTGGACGGTCCAAATCTGTTCAGCTGTTTTAAAGTGTGAAATAACTAAAATACCCTTCGACAGCCGAACAGATTTGAGCCGTCCAATTATGTGTTTGGATTTGGATTTGAAATTTTTTTTGAAAAATGGTAATGATAATAAATAGAGAGAGATAGAGAAAGAAATGTTGAATGTAGAAAAAATGTAGGAAGAATTTTTTAAAAAATGCATTTTGAAAAGTAAAAAGAACAAGGCAGAATTCATTGGACGACCGAGATGGGTGCTGGGCACGTGGCCCGTGCCCACCAGGCACTGAAAAATTTCTCCTCCCTCCTATAAATACTTTCGTTCCTTCTGCTCCCTTTTGTCTGATCACGTTCCTTCATAACTTGAGTCTCGCTAACTTTCTGAATTTACTCTAGCTCTCTGTTCCATAGGTATATTTTAATTCTCTGCGTATCTCTTAGGATTTAAAAGTTGGTCGATACATTACGGTTTTTCGACCTTCCGATACAGTTATAATCTGATATCGCATGCGTATCGGTTTCATCGGTCCGATTTCAATTCACGGCTGTTACGGTGATTTTTGAACAATTTGATTTCATTCGGTGACTTTTTTTTTCTTTTTCTTTTAGGCTTATACTTGATCAGTGAGTTTTTTGGCATGGGAAAGTGTTATCCAAGTGTAAGCGAGGAGTACAAGAAGGCGGTTGATAAATGCAAGAGGAAGCTCAGGGGATTCATCGCTGAGAAGCACTGTGCTCCTTTGATCCTCCGTTTGGCGTATTCTCTCTCTCTCTCTCTCTCTCTCTCTCTCTCTCTCTCTGAGCCTTGACTCCAGTCCAACTTCATATTCTGAGTCTAAATTTTGTGACGTTAGAACCTTTTTCGTGACAAATTTAAAAGACATTGAGATGACAGAAAAGTCCCACTTCGAGGGGAAAGACCTCCGATCGGCTCAAATTCAGGAGAGCCCGACCTCTTCTTCAAAATAGAAAACTTTTATCGACATTCAACTCCCCTTGAATTGATATACAAATGTTATACTCAACCAAGAACAACATTTCACTAACCGACTACCCTATCAATTAGGAACACTAACCTATCCCACTAACTTCTAACATATAATGAAAAAAAAAAAACAAAAAATAATTTTAAGAAAATAGATACGTAACAGGCCGAAGGAATTGTAATTAAATATAGATTCCTAGTTCGTAACTCATTCCAATTGAAGAGTTTCTCTTTAGTTTCTTAGATAGATTAAATATCTAAAGGTGACGGGTCTATATGGCTTGATGTTAAAAAAAATACTAGTCTGAGTAGGAAAGTTTTTCAAAATCGTTGGGGCGAGGACAGCCATTGTTGTCCCTCTCGGCTCCATTCTTAGATTAAATATCTAGATGTGACGGGTCTATATGGCTTGATGTTAAAAAAAATACTAGTCTGAGTAAGAAAGTTTTTCAAAATCATTGGGGCGAGGACAGCCATTGTTGTCCCCCTCGGCTCCATCCTTGATTGCTGGTGTTTTCTGGTGAGAAAACTCTGACATAACTGATAAGTTTCTTAATCATTCCGAACTACACACACGATTTCGAATAGCATCACTAACTTAAGCTTGGTCGGTGCGACCCCTTTGGTTAAGTGATGATGGGTTGTCTGGCCACATTGTCATCTTTTTATTTGCTATAAAATGTTTTCCAGTTTAGCTTGAAAACCTTGATTTTGTAGGATATACAACAAAGTTACTATGAAATAGGGAGGTTTTTGACCAATTTTGTAAGTATTGGGTATTTTGAGACGACCCGTTATGCAAGCAAGTCAAGGGATATTTGGACACAAATTTTCTCCTTTTCATAGTGAAAATTTCCCGTTGCCTTTCGCTTGTGCAGTTGGGTTTTTACCCAAACCAATTATATTTGTTACATGCTAGCAACATTTTCACTCTTCTTTTCTATTTGTGTAATCTAGCCTGGCCTAGGGGAGGAGAAATGGAGCCTGTGGTTTTAAACCCCCTGAGATGAGTTGGAGTATGAGTGTACTTCTCTCGAAGAGATTAATTCTTTATAAATAACGCATAATTACGTTTTTGTTTGATACATCCATTTGATGATTGACTCTTACATGAGTAATAGTTATGGTTGGATTCAAGATTGCTGATTAGTACTTGGTTTTGTTGTGTATTGTGCTGGAATCTCACTTTTGCCTTGGTTGTTATTCACTTATTTGTACTGCTTGGCATCAGATGGCACTCTGCTGGGACCTACGATGTGAAAACAAAAACAGGAGGGCCTTCCGGGACGATAAAGCACCCAGCAGAGCTGGCTCACGAAGCAAACAACGGCCTTGAAATAGCCGTCAGGCTGTTGGAGCCAATCAAGGAGCAGTTTCCTATCCTGTCTTACGCAGACTTCTACCAGGTAACCTGTTGCTGTTGATAGGATATAATGGTTACCAATTTGATTTTTATGCTCAACATATGTTGTTGGCGTATTAGTCCATATTTTGCGTATTCTAACGTCCAAGATGACGTGTTCCTCTTTGTTATGTGATTCTCAATTGAAGTTGGCTGGAATTGTTGCTGTTGAAGTCACAGGAGGCCCTGAGATTCCTTTCCACCCAGGCAGACCGGTTAGTGAGACACTGAGACTTACTACTTCTTTCTTTTCTTCTTATTGTAATATGTAAAACTCACTTGGTTCTTCCTTTTTCCGTCACAAGGGTGGAAAATAGAAAGAAAGAAAAATGGAAAAATGAGAATTACAACTTTGGCCGAGTGATTGAGAGGATATAACAGGGCCGATGCTGGCTTTGCCCTCCACGCAGAGGTAGTTTGGGGTCCATTCGCTGGAACTGGGCCAAATTCTGATGTAATGATGCAATAATAAATGGCTGAAATGGAAGTAGGCGGATACTAATTTGATTTTTTTCGTTAAAAGTTTCGACTGTTGAAAGTTAAACAACATTGTTTAGGCCTCTTTGAATCAGAAACTTTAGGGTCGTGTTTGACTAGTCAGCGTTTGATGTCCAACTTGAATCTGATCCAACAAACCATTGGTGTTGTAGATGTGCTTCAAGGATGTGATAAAATGCCAGCATCCGTGTGTGGACTAGGGATATGAGGTTCCAACAAGTTGTTCACGGGTGCAAAAATGTCGCGTAGATTTCTAATTTAACTAGAGAACTAGCCAAACGTAACTCAGCAATGTCAGCAGATTCACGTGGTAGGCTTTGGTTGATCCTTTAGAGCTAAGAGATACAAATAACAGCCTGAGCTAGAGTCTAGGTGTGTTTTTATCTTTTGGGTCAGTAAGTTAGAATCTAGTTGCTTCTGATGACATTTTTTGTTAAGCTTAATTTAGACCTATTTGATCTGGTGACAGAGATCCAATGCTGACGTTAACTATGTTAATAGTTTGCGTGCACTACTTCATCTTAGTAATACGATGGGAGAAAAAGTTCTTGAGCATCAACAATTTTGGTGACATGATTCATGAAACCATCTTTGCCACTCTTGCCTAGTCCTTGTGTACTGTCCGAGAACTTTGACTACAGCTTTGAACCATGAAAATTTCGTGTAGCAATGCTTGTGTCATGGCTTGAGATGGTATTGTGTTCATATTAACTAAAAATATTCATTGATCTCAGGACAAATCTGAACCACCTCCGGAAGGCCGCTTGCCTGATGCCAAAAAAGGTAAGTCTCTTGTTCTTATTTGTATGGTACTTTTCTATGAACTCATGACTGAGATTATCAGTTGTCTTTCCATTTTTTTTTTTTCATTTCTTAATGTCAGGTGCTGACCATTTGAGAGATGTATTCAGCCACATGGGTCTCAGTGACAAAGACATTGTTGCCCTATCTGGAGGCCATACCCTGGTAGGTTCATTCTGAAGTTTTCTCCTCCTCATTTTCATGAAATTTTGCTTACTTGGGTGCAATGGAATTTTTTCTCAGGTTGAAAGTTTAAGAACTTGTTACCTAGTATGCTGAACAATGTTTTTCTTTTCGGTGCAATTTGTAATAGGGAAGGTGTCACAAAGAGCGCTCTGGATTTGAGGGGCCGTGGACCACCAATCCTCTCATCTTCGACAATTCCTACTTCAAGTATGCTTATACCGTTATACGTATCACTAATGGATTAGCGTTGTTATATTAGAAGATAGCGTTCATGTTCATTCGGATGTTATGGTCTGTGTTACTCCCTTTTTCTTTACCTTGTGCTGCTATATATCAATTTACAAAATTCTGCTTGGATTAGCATTCTATGCTTTTTCGCATCTTTTTCACCTTTTTCTTATAGGGAGCTCCTTGGGGGAGAGAAGGAAGGTCTTCTCCAGCTGCCATCAGACAAAGCTCTTCTGGAGGATCCAGACTTCCGCCCTTTAGTTGAGAAATATGCTGCGGTCTGTATTATGTTTTGTTTTTCCAGCTTATTGATTCATTTTGCAGATTGAAATGTAATCTCTTGATGATAATTTAGCCAAATACTAGCTGACTGCTGGTATTTTTGCTTTAGGATGAGGATGCATTTTTCGCAGATTATGCTGAAGCGCATTTGAAGCTGTCTGAGCTTGGGTTAGTAAAGAGTGTAATCTTCTTTCCTTTCTTTTTCATTGCATTTCGATCTTCATCGACTGGTTGAATAATTCTGATGTTAATGTGTTCCCCACTTAATGTAGATTCGCGGATGCTTGAGCAAATGGCCACAGGTAAAAAGATCGATTTTCAGATGATATCCATCTTTTGGTATCTATGCCTATACCTACTTCTCGTGTTTTCTCCTTGTAAACTTGGCTTTAAAGTTGGTGATAGTGAGTTCACAGGCTGTCTTTCTCGTCATTGTTTAGTACAAGTTACTGAAATATAAGTATTTAGACGTACGCATGTATGTGTATAAATCTGATGTTGTAATCCTAGTAATTAATGGATAACATGTCCAAAACGTTGATATGTATAAAAGGTCTTGTGTTGTACACATGTCCTTCTACGTGTTCGCGTCTTGCCTTGAATTACTTTTTCGATTGTGTACCATAGTAGTTAAATTGAAGTGTCTGATTGATATCCATTCTGAAAACAGAAAACAGAAAAGAAAAAAAAAAGTGTAAAGCTGGTTCCTTGGCCGTTAAAATTGTTGGTTAGGAAATGCATTTCTAGGCGGTGTTTTTTAAGAAGACGAGAGCTTGCTCCAAAAACTATGACTTGTAGTCCATGAGAGTATTTAAGCTGGAAAACCTTTCCCATCACACCTTTTAGCTCAGTTGTCCTGAGAAATAACTCAAATAGTGCAAGTGAGAGAGGAGTAATGTTTTTGATTTCCTCGTAATTCTTTTGCTTCCCTTTTCTCTTTGATGGACATTTTATGCCTTCTCATGGCAAGCCTAGTTATCTTGTTATTCGTTGTTTGAGAGTTGAGACAAAGCATTTTACAGAACAAGCATAGTTTCTCCAGGATTACAAATCAGTAGTTGAAAGGTGGCAGTCCTTGATTTATTTTATTTTTTTGATGGCAGGGTAAGACGGGTTAGTTAGTTGTTGTTAGTAAGGTTGAACCCAAGCCTTACGCATGGCAGCACATGTTTTTTTATCATTGGACTACCACTCCACTTGCATCCTTAATTTTGTGAACAAGACAAATGATGGTATAAATATATGATGCATTTTTGAAATGTGTGTATGTACCTTTTTATTTCTTCTTGGGTGCTGCTAAAATAAGCCGAACAAGCCTTTGCCTTGAGCCCTAGCATCTTCAAAAACTTGTCTAATACTCTCTTTGTCCCCATATTGGTCCCTTTTGGTACTTTTTGATGTCCCAAAATTATAGTGTTCAAATGTAATAGGCAAGTTAATGAGTTTACACTTTTACCTTTCCTTTTTGAAATTAATTACCATCAAAAAGAAAATGTAATGATGATATTCTTAAAAACTTGAAGGGTAAAAAGAGAAAATAAAAATATGACCGCTGCAATGATGATTATCCATAATAAATTAAAATCTCCAAAAGAAATCAACAAATGTGAACGAAGGGTACTTTTCATTAATTAGGTATACAATTCCATCGAGTAACTAATTTTTTGTCAGTGCAAATACAAGAAGCTAGAATGATCTTTAAGGGGTAGTGGTAAATTTTGAAATGATGTACAATTTCAAAATTTTATCTTGTTGAATCTCGTAATTTAACTCTTTGAAGTTAGATTGATTCTTTCATCATGTTGTTCACGGAAAAAAAATTGAGGGTCACGTCTTTTAAAGTTGCCTTTGAGTCTTGGTAAGGTCGGACCTATGTATACATGAATGTGGGTAATATGCCAAAAGGTCTTTGGCTCAGCGGCATCAGTAGTGCACTTAGGTGCCAGAAGAGAGGAGCTCAAGAGTTCAATTCCACTTCCAAAGTGTTAATCTAACTTTTCTAAAATAACCGACTTTCGCCAATAAGAAAAGATGAACGCAGGTAATATGTTACGTGGAGAAATTTTGGTGGAAAACAATCAAATTTCTATGTGGGGCGGGAATAGGGGGCTGGGATTGAGCCCAAATGTAGTGGGCTGGGCCTGTATAGTATGGCACTATGGCCTGTGTTTAAAAAAACTTGGTTAGCATGCATGGTTAGTTTTTTTTTTTTTTTATTCGTTAAACCTAGTCTACTCTATCTTAAAGATCTTGGGGAGGGAAATGTGTGCTTACGGAAATTGAACCATATCCATGTGCATAGAAGTATAAGGGATGCACCAACTGCACTCCACTTCACTTTCGTATGGTTAGCATGGATCGAATGCTCCATAAATATGTCACTTCAATGCCGAGACATAAAGAGATGTTTGCCTTACAAATTTACCTACGGCCAAGGGAAACATCTCGGTCGTTACATGAGATTCCCCTTTGAAAAGTAGTACTAGTACTTTTTCTTTTCTTTTCTTTTTTCTTTTTTGTCAATTGATTGGAAAGATCATTATATCATATATGTAGTACAAAGTACAAATCACATGATAGTACATCCATTGTGTGAGAATCTACGAGATAACTAAACCCAACAGCTGAATCAACAGATAAATAACTCCATCAAAGGGATGACAATCACTATAAACCCTACTCAACTACAAGTCCCATTCAGGGGAGAAATAATCCCAACAAATACAAAGTAAAAAACACCCACACGCAGGTGAAAAAACTCAAACTCCTAACCTCCAAGTGAGAGGCAAGAGTTCTAATCAACTGAGCTAGTCTCAATTAATTAAAATAGTAGTACTTAACTTGGGTCCAAAAAGCAATTTCCAATGATTTTGGAAAATTGAATTTTACACTCTTTTTTTGACATATACACTCTCTTTTTTTTTTTTTTGTCTTCTAACAAAAAAATTACATATATTTTCAAAGTTAAAATCCAAAAAAAAAAAGGAGTGTAGATGTTAAAAAAAGAGTGTAAAATTCAATTTCTCAATTTTAAATGATAAAATGTCAACTTCTCAAGGACTATGATGTGACCATGATTTTGACCTACGTGTGGCGTAGTGCTTATGTAGTTTGATAGCAAATTTTGGCATTATTATTTTTCTAAAAGAAGTTTTTTAAAGTTGTAGGTGACAACGATCACCATTTGTCCTTGACTCTTAGGGTCGGATTGGATACCGGAAAATGAATTTGAGGTATTAGTTAATAAGAAGAATAAGATAGTATGGGGTAATGATTAATAAAAGATGACCCACATTGATGTGATATTTATGGAGGGAGATTAAATAGTAGTTTGTTTGGATGAGATATTAGAGAAGGGAGATTAAATGATACTTAGTTTTAGGGGTGTTCAATAAAACCGTCCGAACCGTAAAATCGGTCCAATCCGGACCGAACTGTCCATTTTGGTCAAATTCTGCAGTTTTACGGTCAGCTTATGGTTCCAAAAAAATAAGAACATTTAATTTTGGTTCGGTTACTAGTTATCAATTAATGAACCGTGGTTAGAACTGAATCGGGCCGTTTAAAACTAAGATAAATATAAAAGTACATATGTGAGTGTAATTAAATATGTATTTGAATTTTGGTAGGTTAATCTTTTTCTTGCTAAACTTAATTTATTTAGAGATGAAATCTCATTTGTTAGGAAAGTTTTTATTTTCTTACTTCCTTTCCTATTCCAGCAAATTATCTTCCTATTTCTTTAATTTTACGAGTTCATATTTTGTGAATAAGTGTTTGGATGCTTATTGGATAGAACCGGAACCGAACCAAAACCGGACCGGTCTTGCGGTTTGGTTCTGGTTAGGTTCCATGCATATATTGGTTAGGTTCTAGTTCTCAATTTTCTAGAACCGTTTGAAATGGTCTAGTATCTGATTTTCTAGAGAACCGGACCAATCCGGACCGCGTATACCCCTACTTAGTTTGGATATGGGATAAATAAGGGTATGGGTGGATGATGTAAAAAAAAAACTGTCAAATAACAATTTTGCCCTTGTGCAGTCCCTTATTAATTATGTATTATGTCATATATATAATTAATCTTTCACAGTCTAAGCCATAATATTTAATTTTACAAACAAATTTACTAATTTAATAATATTAGAAAATAAAAAATCAATTTTAATTTGATTAAAAAAAATTTTGTGTGGAAAAATACTTTGTTTGGTAATTGAAATTGTGTCCAACACTTTTGTTAGGTGAATTCCCTTGTGTTCAAATAATGAACTGCCTTTTTTGATATTATTTGAAGCCAACCTTTAACAATTGTTCTCCCAAAATTTCAAACAAAAAAGTAAAGTAAAACTCATCCTTCTGAACACGATTGAAGTAGTTTCTATAGTTTATTCTCCAAATTCACCCACTCTATATTTTTCACCATTTTATGAACTGGTTTTCAACATACAGCAAATCATCATCCTAGTTTTTTGTTTTCTACGCGTACAAAAAACAAATTAGGTTCAGTCTAGTCACACCCATATGGTTCTGGGTTCAATCAGAACAATGGAGAGAGAGAGAGAGAGAGGGGTTTCATAATCTATAATGAAAAATCTGTATTACATGTCCAGACCCACAAATCCATGGAGAACACACCAAATCGCAGGTACAAGAAAAACCCACACATCATTCTACTCGAAAATCAACAAAAAAAACTCATCACACAACATTCAATCGGTTAATCGAACGTCATATCTGAGTTCATCGAAGCTCAAATCCGTTGCACTCACCAAATTGCCACTTCACGTCGAACGCAACCAAAAATGATGGGCAACAGAAATAGGAAGAAGCTGGGGGTGAGAGAAGGGGGATAAGGAAGGATGGAATCATCAAGTTTCAAGGGGGATTATGGGGGGATAACTTATGGGGACCTCAAACTGTAACACCCCGACTTTTTAGAACAAAAATGAATAAGGAAAAAGTAAGGGGATAATCATTTAATGGGCTGCTTACCGTTAAGATCTAGAAAGTAAATTGTTTGTGACTTAAGGTATAAAACAATTAGAGTATTTTCTGCATATGTATCAATTTTTAAAACGTTATTGCCCTAAACCTGTTTACGATATTGTGGCCAAGGGAAAGGACATAAGTTCCCGCGAGGAACCGAAACAAAATAATCTGGAAAGAGGCGATATCTCATTCTAAGGTGAATCGGATCAAATCCTATTAGAATATCCTTAGATTTTGTGGGATATACTTGAAATTTTATTGAATTATATATATTATAAGATATGATAAGATTATATTGGATTTTATTAGATTATTCTAGATTTGGATTAGATATGATAAGATTTGGATAAGATATGATAAGATTAATCTAGATTGGATAAAATATGATAAGATTACTCTAGATTTGGATAAGATATAGTTGGATATGATAGAATATTCTAGAGCTTGTGATCCAACACTATAAATAGCCTTCTCATCTACACCACAAGCACACACTACACACACACATACATAAGCCAAAACACACACACCACACTCACGGCACTCAACTAGAAAAGAAGAGGGGAAAAAAAAAGAAGAGACAGTGAAAAGAGGAGGAAAGAAGAGGAATAGAATTAGGTGTGAGTCCTTCGAAGTAGTTGATCATAAGCCAAGTTGGACGAAACGAAAGGTGAGTTATGAATTATCCCTGTTACATGAATTTTCATAAAGTTTATGTTTTTAAAATTATGGTTATTTAACAATAAAGTTCTTCTGTAGCAAACATACTGCGGAATTATGATGTTTTGAACAGTTTATGAAAAAAAGAAGAAGGTATTATCGATACATCCGAACGATGTCCCTGAATCTAGGGGACGTTAAAGATACTAGTCGGAATGGTGTTCGAGGACGGAAAGGAAAAAGGGGCGCAGCCAGGTGTCCAACTGAATTGATCAATTCATCATGTTATGTTGGGGGTCGCTCCCTCATTACTGGCGGTAATCATTGGACGGTATATCATATATATGGTTTTGCTTATGATATTGGTTACGGTTTAAGCCATGAAAAACTAAAGTTATGATTTTGGTTACAATTTAAGCCATGAAAAACTGAAGTTATGGTTTTGGTTACAGTTCAAGCCATGAAAAACTGAATTTATGGTTCCTGTTTTTCTCTGATAAAAGGAATTCCATGGTAGCTCATGTAACTTTAGTAATTCATAATCTCACACAAGCAGTGGCTTATGTTGTTGAAATCTTTCCTTTTTCAGGTGATCAGGATTAAAAGGGTAGGGCGAGTAACAATGTTATTAAGCTTATGTTATGGTTATGTAATAAATAAGAGAAGAGTGTAGCCTATGTTGATCTTAACATAATGAATAAATAGTGATTGTTGATTATTAGAGAAGGCTTCCATAAATGTTACGGTTATTTCTTTTTGAAAAAAAAAAGGGAAAAAGAAAAGAGGGTCAATAGAGGCCTTTGGTGAGATAGACTCACTGGCCGGTCACGATATTCAAATACGTTAGATTTGGGTCATGACACAAACCCTAGGAGAAGATAATACCGCTAATTCCCCACTTCACCGGTCTTAGCCAAGAAACGAGAGAAACGAAGGTAGTGTTTGGTTGGGAGTTTAGTTTAGTTTAGTTTTGGTAGTGGGTGGAGAGAGAAATAGAGTAATGATTGAAAATAGGAGTAATGATTGGAGAGAGATAGAGAGAGATGAGAAAGAAATAATTGAAAAAATAAGGTAATGATTGGGGAAAGAAGTAGGGTAATGATTGGTTTCTAAAACTAAAATGAAAATGTGCAACCGAACAAAGCCAAAACTCCTAATTTTTGCCTTCCCAAACGAGAGTAAAGAGAGGGACCCAGGGTCTTGGACTGGGGTGAAAAGTTATCCCTTATAATGCATCCAAGTAGGCCCTTAAATGCTTGGCAGGACTCAAGCCTAATTTTTTGTGAAGATTGGGAAAGAAATTGTTGTATCTAAGTACTTTTTAACTTACACACTAAGGGAAGTAAAAACACGTGCATAAAGTATGCAGACTGAACTGTAGCATTTGATTCCACTTAGAATTCCAACAGGAAAAGAAAAGGCAAAGGGGTATGCATAAAGAAAGCAGAAATGAGTTATCTTTCTGTAAAGTCATGAAAACAATGTTAGATCACACACTTTAATAAAGGGAATGCAGTAAACAATCCTATAAAGAATGGACAACGTTACTTACAAGGGCCGTTTTCTGCTCAACTAAGTAGACTAGTGGGTTAAAGCGAATGTTTTTACGGATTTTTAGCCAGATCTTTCTTCTCATATGCATCAACTAAAATACCATTTACTGGAAATAACTTGAATATCATCATTAACTTGTAGTTCAATAATATAGCGGAAACGCCATTTAAGTATTATTGGGTGGAGGGATTTAGAACAATGGAGGGTGTTGAAATTGAGGCGATTAACCTATTTGTTTTGTGTCCCATTTTCTACTCCCTTCAAATTGGGGTTTAGTTTTTCAAAAGCGCCAAAAGTGCTAAAAGTGCTATTGAATTTATTAGATATGTCTCTTTAGCCCATCTAGCACTTTTAAAAAACTAAGACTTAATATATATGTGTACACACACACACACACATATATATATATATGCAATACCTATTGCCGATGTGAATTTCTCTCCTTTTTTTATCACCGCACTTCATTTTTTTCTCCTCTTGCATGTGATGTGAATTTGTCATGTTGTTCTTTTAAGTGTGAAAGAGTATACAAATGAAAGATTAATTTTGCAAGTGCAATGTCCTCAGTTCCTAACTTGGTAAAGGTAATCTCCTAACTTGTCACATGCTCTTATATGGGTATGCCGTATGATTTGAAAAAATTAGGTGTGTGCAATGTGATTCTAATGGAATAGAGGGGTGGTAACGAAGTTTAACCTTAAGATGATTTGCAAAGAGAGGAGGTGACCCCATGGCTTTCCTTTCGCCTCTGTTTGTAAAGTTCATCGATAAGTTTAACCATGTCAAAAATCATGTTAATCGAATACCATAAGTTATTGGTCAAAACATATTAATGTGAAATAAATGAATTTTGATTTAATGTATCAGTCTTTTTTTTTTTATAAGATGAATGTGCTTCGAAATTGTTTTTATCGGTTTCAAATCTATTTAAATTTTTGGACGAGCTCTAAAAGAAAAAAAAAGGGGATGATCCAATTTTTTAATCCAACCACTGAAACTGGATCCGTTTGGCATCTCCTTACTTATGCCCACTTGTACAATTAAATGTATACAGTCTCCCCTTATAGATACCAACATGGATACGCAAGACTTGCACATCTGATGTGAATTTTTGTTTTCCCATGTGTTACATAAAAATACATTACTCTAATCTGCGCTTCTTCAAATATCCCAACAATAAAATAAAGGTAGGGCTTTAAAGCTTAAACTAACAAGCGAGAAAGTTGACTTTGAGGAAGAAAGGGGGCGTGCTAGCTGCAATCAAACTACAGCGCTAAAGCCCAACCTATAGATAGGGCCCTCTCTTGCTCGTTAGCGCTTTACTTATGAAATAAGATAGAAAGGGCATATCCCCGTCCCATCGTGCTAGAACACTTAGGAACTTCCAGTGGTGAGCTACCTTATAGAGCTCTCAGGCAATTAGTAATGATTGAATTCCTTCTACGGTTCCACATGAGAAACCTACGTTTTTTTCAATTCTTCCAAAAACGGAATCTACGGGCATGTTGACTTAATCAAAACGTTAGATCGTTACCCTTCATGGGGAATGGAATGTGAATCATCGTTGGAACTCCAACCGTCTCCAACCCAATCCATCAATAAGAGTATGAAGATCTTCTCCGTATGAGTTGAACCCATAACCTCATTGCATTGGTAAATGCACAAATGTGTGTGAATATTATGTTTATGAGAGTCAGGGGCAGTCATAATTTCCGTCAAATCATGAGTTGAGGTAGAGCTAGCGGCCGAATTTGAGTTGGGCCTCTATAGGGCCGCTTCACTTAGTGGGGTAGGTTGCTTATTTGGTGGGGTCAATAACATTTCTATCGTCTATTGTATATATAACAATTAAATAAAGCAATACTTGTATCTACACATATCAATAGGTACATATTCTACACAGATTTTTTTGGATTCCACACAAATAATTCAAGCCATTCATTAAATGTAAAACATTTTTTCAAGGGCACTTGTGAAAAATCAGTTTAATCTGATACTTATAGATGCTCGATCTAATCATCTAACTTTTAATTTTAATTTTTGGATAATAAACAATTAGATGATTGGATTGACCATCTATAAATATCGGATTGAATTAATTTTTCGCGAGTGCCCTTAAAAAAATATTTTACATTTAATAAACGACTCGGATTATTTATGTGAGACCCAAAGAGGGCCCCACAAAAATCCGTGTAGAATTTGTATCTTATTTTTCTGTGTCCTTAGACTTTTCGTAAATAAAGAAATTGAATATTGTGTGATTTCACTTTATTGTTGTTTAAATTACCTGTACAAAAGAATAACCAAATAGCCAGGGGATTAGTTCTCTCCATATCCCATCCATCTATATTCCTCTTGATCACTTTTATTCTCACTTTAGGATTGCAAAAATCATATGAATCGATCTTGTCAAAGAATCTGCAAAGAACCATAAATTTGAAAATTGATTTGATCCGACATTGATAGACGCTTGAACATGTTCAATTTTAGATGTGTAAAAATGGATGGCAGATATATTTCTACATTTAAACCGTCCATTTTCCTTAATGAGATACAACTTATTCAATTGATCGTCAATATCGGATTCCATTCTTTATAATCCAATCTGTCTTTCGGACTCATACGAGACAAACGGTTCAGAACATTACCATAAACCGTGACGTACACTATGACGTGTTGTTCCCTCAAAACACATGGAACTATATATGGAAGTATGGTGTAATTTGAAGAGCCAGACGATAGGTTCCTGTATTTCAAAAGCCTTAGGCGAATATGCCGAATGTGCGCGAATTGTTGAACTGTCCTCTCCATTCTTATTGGAAAAGTCTATGAAAACTGACCGGGCACACCGATCGTGCGCACCGACGGCACGGTCACGGATGATCCAAGTCGTATGTGGGCTGGGGAGTGGGTAGCCTGTGTTGACAGAACTCACCGCAGAGGTATAGTAACCCAAAACTGCGCTGTTTTACTGTCCACTCCCCCTTCCACCCTCTTATACTTTTATATATGTCATGTTTGGTACTCATTAAATGGGCAAGGAATTAATGATTTTTTTTTTGGAGTTCATTATGAGTCCTACAAAGATGATTCATACCGCAAATTATTCTTAAAATATTTTTTTATGATTTTCTGAACATAAATTAGCAGCAGTCGATATTGGTAACAGCTAATTCAGAATTCTTAGGGCTCTAAAAGTAAGAGCATCTATTTTGGAGATCAAATCTCCACATTAAGGGGAGATTTTTGTAATTTTCTCCTTCTTTTCTTCAACTTTTTGCATTTCATGGGGAAATTTTAGAGGGATTCATCACTTTATTTGGTTCTCATGTCAGAAATAATCTCTCCAAAACTTTTGACTGTTTCATTATCCGTGTTTTTTCATCTTCAGTGTTTTTTTGTCAAAGTTTTTACTTATTGGATGTACATAGTGTACCTCTATTCAAAAAGTAAAAGAGTTTGTCAAAATGTTAAAAAAAATTTACTAAAGACGAAAAAATACACAAATCTATACAAAAATAAATCTCAAAATTGCAAACCAAACACAGTCCTTTTGAAAATTTGGTCTCCAAAACTCTAAATGGACGATGGATCCCTCCAAGATTTCTAATGAAGTACTCCTTCTGTCCCAATTTAATGATATTCGTGTCACTTTTCAATTAATTACTCGATCCGTTCCAAATTCTTGATCATCTTTCTTTTTCTGGAAGTCTCAAACTATTTGCTGTATCTCTTAATTTATACTCTCTCCGTCCCCTTTTTAAAGTTTAGTATTCTATTTTAGGTTGTCCCTTAATGAGTATCTATTTTGTAAAGTTAGTAGGAAAAAGTTGATATATTTTCCATTTTGCCCCTAAAACTATATTCCATTTTGAAAAGTTAGTGAGTAAAAGTGTAATGATGATGTCTCCATAGAGGATAAATAAAAAAAATGAAGGTAAAAGTTAATGTGAAAAGTGTAATGATGTTTTTTTTAATAAGTTGAACTTACGAAGTGGGACATTTAAAATGGGACAGAGAGAGTAATATTTTTTTATTATCAAATATGGATCTTGTTTGATAGATCTTAATAAGCTCTTTTATACAAAAAATTTAAAATCACCTAAAAGATTATAGATTGTAAGATACAATCAATTAAAAAATGACACGCACTTCCAAAGAGGACCAACAAATTGGGAGGGAGGGAGGGAGTATATCTTGTAATTTATAATATTTTATTTGTATTATAGAAATAATCGAGATCTATCAAATAAGATTCATATTAGATATAAAATTCAATACCAATTTAAAATTATAACTAGTTTTTTTTATCCGATTAGAATAGGACAAAAAACTATTAAATTGAAACGAAGAAAATACAAATAATTGAAAAAAAAAGAGAATAAATTACAAAATCTCCCTCAATAGCCAATACGGAGAATTGTGGTCTCTAAAAAAGAGATATACTAGTACTAGACATTTTGATGGGCGTAGTTTTACGATTTGATGGTGGGCGAGAGAGACCAATGGGCTTGTAATCCAGTTGGTAACTCCTTGCTCTCTCTTATGGGAGACCAGGGTTCAAGCCCTATTGTGGGGCGGTTTGTTGGTTTAGGGCTATGGATAGCCTGTAAATCCCATGTGGATTAACTCACTAACTTTTATTATTAATTCTCGCTAATGTGTATAATATTAAGTATTGACAAAAAAAAAAAAAAAATTTCTAATCGCAAGGAATCACGTAAGGAAAAACGCGTTTGGTCTCATTTTGGATTCCACAAAAATTTAGAAAAATATTAATAAATTTTTGAATATTAATTTATGAGATATTGTAAAAAATCAGCTTCAACGGATATCGATAAGTATTACTTTTAGAGTTATAAGGCGAAAACTGCTCAGTTCGCCTTTATGAATTCAAAAGTAATACTTACTGATGTCCGTTCGAGCTGATTTTTTATAAAACCCCATCAAACAATATTCAAAAATTTATGAATATTTTTCTAAATTTTTGTGGAATTCAAAATGGGTCTAAACACATTTTTCTTTACGTGATTCATCGTAAATCTTTCTTGCACATAGTGGGCTTTAAAAAAAAATTGCTGGGCGAAAGAGGATGAGGTGGGGCCCGTTTGGACTTAAAGTAGTGGGACCCAGGAAGGGGACCAGTGTGGAAGAATCTCGTCCCACTTCAAGTCAGAAGTCAGTCTTCTCCACGCTTCTGGGTTCCACATGCCTGGAGAAAAACTATTCAGTGCGGACACTCCCACAACCCAACCACAGGGTTTTTTTTTTGATAACCAACCACAGAGTTCAAAACCCCAAAATTATTCGTTTTCAAACAGAGAATATTTAAGTTCTTCTATGAGTAGGTAAATATGTCACAGAATCTGTCATCAGTAATTAAGGCTCCGTTCCAGAAAGGAAAATAAGTACTTATTTTTTAATAAGGTAATTTTAAGTTCAAAAATTATGTACTTACGTAAATAATTTTTTTTATCAATATGGATCTTGTTTGATAGATCTCATTGAGATCTTTTAATATGGTGCAAAAAAATAAAAAATTATTTTTCATTTACATTATTTTTAAGTTTGAAAATATGAAATAAGTACTTATTTTTTAAGAAGGTGTCTTGGAACGGGGCCTAAACAGGTTTTTCCCTTGGGTAGTTATACATTGTCCCTAAACTTTTATTATACAATTAGTAACAATTCTAAACTTATTTTTTAAATTAAAAGTGATGTATTATGATAGAATAACCTGTCTCGTAAAGCAAAAAATAAATACTTAAAAAATAAAAACTTTAGCGGAATTAGACCTTATTGATTAAAAAAAAATTGTTTTCAGTTTGAACTGTCACCTCGTACGTTCTATTAATTCATGCATTGAGTCCGTTTGTGTAAGACTTTGTCAATTACTAAGTCCCTAAACTTAATTGTACAAATAGTAATAAGTCTATGCCCGGACTAAACTTAATTGTACAAATAGTAACAAGAGCAATGATTAAAAGTTTTCAATTCAAGTTTGAATTGTCATCTTATATGTGCTATTAATTTCTGCATTGGGTCCATTCGTATAAAACTTTGTCAATAATACCTAGCTAAAAAAAATGTAATGACGGGTAAAAGGCATGAACATACATACATTCCTAAAAGCAACCCCAAGTTACAAGGATTTCACTGTGGTAGTTAATTCACAGTTTATTACTAATTTTTTAAAAATTATTACAGGTATAGATGAAAGTTACTATTCCCTCCGTTCCGGTTTATTTGTCCCATTTTTGACTTTTTGATAGCGTTTAACCTCTCAAAGAATTGTCTATAATTTTCAATTTGTAATATTTTTAATATGCAATATGAATTTTATTTGATATATCTCAATTAATTTTATTATACAAAATCCTTAAAATCATAAAAAAATATTATAAAATGTAAGATATAAGTATATTTTCAAAAGACATGAATTTCGACTATTGAACAAACAGATTAGGACGGAGACGGTGGCATATTTGAATGCAGGTGTGTTAAAAATCATTCAATGTAAATAAACTTATATCCGCAAGTTTTTTTTTATCATGTAGTTTTATGAGAGAGAAATAAAACGAACCCTCCGTACTTTTGAATCCAACCGCAGTATATAACAAACACCCAAAAGAGTAGGAATCCGTAGCCGGACCCTTTGAAGTGTCTCTCCACAACTGACTGCGCAAACAAACAAAAGAAAACCATCTCTCTCTCTCTCTCTCAAATTAACAAAGTGGAACGGAAACACTCCAAAAATTTTCTGGGTTTTGATCCAACTTTTTTTTTTTTTTCTTTCTCCCCTCATTTGTTTATTTGTTTGTGCTGTAGTACAAACACTATCTGTTCTTTGTTCTCTCTCTCTCTTAATTTCCCAACATTTTTATGTTCTCGTCCTCTGTGTCTCTCTCTTCACTTCGCCCAAGTGGAGAAATGAAGGCTAGTCTTCTCATCCTCTCTCTTCTTCTTCTCATGGGTGCCTCCACAGCCCAGATGCCAGGTCTCTCTCTCTCTCTCTCCATATGTATTTGTCTGACGTCTGTATGTATATGTAGATATATTGGTATGTAGGCATATGTGGACGTAACATTTGTCTGTGTAATTTCGAATTCTTTTTTTTTTTCCCCAATTGCTGCTGTAATTAAGTACTTTAAGTTGTGAAACTGATGAGTACTAAATGTTCTTGATTATACTCATTTTTATCATTTGCAATTGCTGGTTGAAATTAATTTGGGCACTATTTGAACCAACGCTTTTATTGAAATCTAGTGGGTGCCTAATGTCTTTTGTTCATAAATTGCAAGAAGTTTACTTTCTTCTCCTTAGTATTTATTCATTTTTTGATTTGCTCTGTATTACATTTACCTGGATTGAAGTTTTAACTGTGCTTGTGGGTACATATCTGCTTCCATGTTTGTTTGAGTCTAATTGAGTATTATGACTTAATGAAGGATCATTGCCCATGTGTGAGGTCAACAATGAAAGCCATTTATTAGCCCTAGGCCCCTAGAGGACACGATTTTTCGGACACGGGATCCTGTAGTGCGTCCGGGGGTGCACTAAAGGGTGTAGTGTGGCATCTTAGATGAACTAGAATCAATGGTCCAGATCTCATATTGACAGCGGACGACTCAGCTTGCAACCCGAGTGCAGTATGTGGGGGCTGGGTACTCCATATACCCAGGAATTAGGACCCCCAGTACCAAAGACTGAAAGTTCAAAATAATTCAAGAACTAAGCATCGGATTCATTAATTCTTATTACAAAGGAAACATGGACACGCCAAAAATATTCACATTTTGGTAATAGCATTCTTTTATGTTCTAAGATAAGATAACAGGTGTTTAAAATGTATCATTAAGCAGTCCGTGCTTTGTATGGAAGTTTTATGCATATGGTTGTGGGTGACTGTTAGTTACACATGTAGGCCATTATCCCGTACCTTCACTCCAGTGCCAAGTACCCGACACAGGTACTTCGACATATTTAGGAGAGTCGATGTGAGTGTGTAACATAGTCGAGAGTGACATTTGTTCATTCAACTTAATATCACGCAAGTTCCATAAGCTCTTCTGTTGCCTGATTCACTTCACCTAGTTTATTTGGAAACAGATTTACTGGCTGCTACTTGTAGAATGTTACATATGCATTGGTGTACTCATTAAAAGACGTGCTTGAAGCTCAACTATATGCCTACGTGCTGTCTGAAACATCATCCAAGGTGAATGCAACAGTGACGTTAACTAGGCCAGCCGCAATGTGCAAGTTCAAGTACTGCTTGGTTTAGACTCATCTCATCTCTTGCTAAAGAGTGAAGGTTGAGATTATTGTCAGGTGTCTTGTTTTTATGTACATTGTTCCAAAGAAAATGTGAGTGTATTCCTCGGGATTTGTTATCTCATGGATGACAGATATGAATAGCATTTTTCTTTTTGTGAATATGGTGGGTAGATGCTTGGGTAAGTACGAGGTGGAGCGCTGCACGTAAGAGTCCTGGCTGAGAGGGTCTCTTGTAATCCATCATGTTATAGGGGATTTGATTTCACTTTACCTGTGGGCATAGGCAATTATGGAACCAAGTGGATCTTCTGCGTCTTCTGTGCTTACTTCTTATTTAGTTCTGAATACACTACATTTGGCTTGTTTGATAGAGGTTATGATTCATGCAAAAAATACTCTAGCTATTATATTTTTAATGTTCTGTCACAATGGCTTCGAGGTATTAGACACCATAGAAATTTTGAAGAACGATTAATGAGTTTTGCATTGGAGCCTTTAACATAACAAACAAAACAAAACTATACCGAGAGCCTCAAGTTCCAATCAATTGGGTTTGGCCAGAGGAATCCTTTTTCTCCATTGAGTTTTCGATGGCATCGTGTTCTTTGATATCCAACAAACCTAGATCCTTTCGAAGTATGACATCTAAATTAATTTCGGTTTACCCCTCCCCTTAGTTCTACCATCTATCATAACCATATCACTCCTCCTAACGATTGCATCTGTCGATCTACGATAGACATGTCTAAACCATCTTAAGCTATTTCCTCTTGACCTTGCTATTGATGTTTTTCCGCAAAATATTTGGAGACATATTATGCACAAATAAAGGGTTTCCTTGTTGCTAAGATAGTCTAGTGGCTCTAGCCTATATTATCTTCTATCGGTGCTACTCCTACGGTCCTACCATATCCATAGAGGTTTTTGTTTCTAATTCTATCTCACATGGTCTTATCACACATACATCTCCACATTCTCATTTCATCTACACTCATCTTACTCATGTGTTGTTTCTTAGTAGCTCAACACTTAGTGCGGTATAACATGATTGGCCTTATAGGAGTACCAAAGAATTTCCCCTTCAATTTTGTGTATATCCTGTGGTCGCTCAACACTCCCGAATCTCTCCGCCACTTGATCCAATTGTAATCTATGTGTTTTTCTACCATCCGCATTCTCTCCGTCCTTGCTAACAATTAAGCATTTTGGCTTAAAATGCCCGCTTCTCGGTAATTCCTGCAATTTGACTAACACAATACTTTCATTTCACGTATACGAAAATTATTATGGACCCTTGGAGATGGGTTAAGAATGCTGTGACGCCATTCTCTCAAATCCACTCGTAAGGAAATCTTGGCAAACGCCCCCTTTTTTTACCACTAAATACTATTAGTTGATGAAAAGACAATGATTTACAAGTCAGAGACTAAATGAATAGTCTTATGGTGATGTTAGAATGAGGCGAGATATCGTTCTGGCATAGAACTTGGCTAGATCTCATTCTCGACGAGGGTCTCTTGAACTCACAAGAACACCTAGAAACAAAAGGAGGAGACACACTCTGAATGACCGTTACATCCTTGTTTACGCTCTACCGTGGAAGTAACATTATTACAATGAAACACAAAATAATTCAAGATATATGAAAATTTTCCAAAAATAGAAAATCAAGTTATGCTCGAATTCATAATCTAGAATACTGAAGAATCACTCTGGAAAGAACCTAACCAAATTCTGAGCCTTCTAGGCCAAGAAACTGATGAACCAAACTCCACTTGAATGAAAGGAACACATACTTGAACCCCAAGACGATGGAACTTACCTGAAATATGTGCTAAATCACACGTGGTGTGTTGATGACTTTTCAGTGGATTGTTTCTGATATGCCCACCAAATTTGGGCCAATTCAGAGCTAGTTCACAAAATGATCGTGTTACCCAGGTCCCTTTTCTGGCCCGGATTCTATTCTTGACGGTCCTGCTTCACTGGGAAATCTTCCTCAACAGTTCATCTGAGGCTAAGTTTTGTCTACTAGATTTTTGTCAGGTTTTTTTTTTTTTTTTTGTGTGGTACTCTTTGAAAAGTGAGGACTCTTGTTTGGTTTAGATGCAATGAGCTCAAAAGTCAAAAACACCAACCAATCCGACCTTCCATCCTTTCTACTTTTCCTTCACGGCATTAGTGCCAACTGCCAATTGATTGTGCTTTGGCCTAAATGTCTTTGATTCTTCCAATGCTTTACGCAGACAGCACCTAACTTATTTTTCATATCCTTTGATGTCAAGTTAAATGAGGAAAAGTGTTAGGTGATGGATGATTCTTCATTTTCTCCTACCCCCCACCTGATTATGTGCCACCAGGCCCACCACATCAAATGCTACCACTGCAACATTTGCCAATAGTTCTTTGATGTTGTCTTTAGGACCAGTACCATTTCTCTTACCATGTCGGTTTTTACATTTTTAGCGTGTGGCAAAGTTGTCGTTTTGGTGAATGAAGGGATAAGTTAGGGTGCCATCGGCTTTCCATGGGCGCATGCTTTCATACTCATAGACTTAAGTTTGAAAAACTTAAATTGAGAGGCAATAGCCACAGGGTTTTTGTGTTCTTTGCATTGCTGAGTTTTAAAGCCTTGGTAAAAGTGGCATGCAATAATCTTGAAATTAGAGAGAACGTACTAATATCCTTTCCCTTTATACTGACAAATTCTATCATGTGAAGCAGGTTTTATAAGTTTAGACTGCGGTGGTGCAGCCAATTTCTCTGACGAGCTTGGTATTTTGTGGACTCCTGATGATCAGCTTATGTATGGAGAAACAACTAATGTATCTGTTGCAATCGAGACAAGGAAGCAATATCAGACCCTGAGATACTTCCCTGCTGATAACAGGAAGTACTGTTACACGCTCAAAGTCATAAGTAGAACTAGGTACCTTGTAAGAGCAACCTTCTTGTATGGTGATTTTGACAAAAATAATGTTTATCCAAAGTTTGACATCTCCCTTGGGGCAACTCACTGGGCTACCATTGTCATTTCGGATGCTGATACGATCGAGGTCCAAGAGTTAATAATTCTGGCTTCGGATCCCACCATAAGTGTGTGTTTATCCAATGCTACAACTGGGCAGCCTTTTATCTCTACCCTTGAACTCCGACAATTCAATGGTTCAGTCTACTTTACACAGTATGAAAGTCAGTTCTATCTCAGTGTGTCCGCAAGAATAAATTTTGGTGCAGAGAGTGAAGCTTCCGTCAGGTATGCCATTATATATCTAATTTGAGTTGCTTGGTCTTTCATACCCCACATTGACCTAATGCTTGTTACATAAGAAGCAAGGATAGGCACACTGACACGACACAACATGGATGTAAATAAGATTGAACACTGACACGTGGGGGCATTGAAACAGAAAATACAGGTAAACATTGGGGTTACCTGTAACAAACAAAGATGCTATTTCGATGATTTTACAAATAGTCTCATTGAAGCATGAACTAAGATTTCGTATGTATAAAAGTAGAGTCACTACAAAAGTAGTGAGCAAGCATCAATGACACTTTTGACCCTACCCAAAGTCACTCTATAAGGTGACCGCAGCATGTCACCAACATGTCCCCAGAAAACTGAATGAAAGTATAGTAAAAAATCTGAACTCACATCGGGGTGTATCTAGAGCGTGTCTGAATGTGCCATGTCCCAAACATAGTGGGGCCGGTAGACTTGTACATGCTGTGCTTCTAGTTTATGACACTGGGCAACAAAACTTGGAAAATCAAAATAGATGAAATAGTGTAGGTATTCTGAGACACATACGGATGGTTCAGTTGGTGGGCATCTATTTTGTTGTTTCAATGTTCCTGGATTAACCACAGAATATCTAACTATGTATACATCATTTCTCTTTTTTTTGTTAATCCAGGTATCCTGATGATCCATTTGACAGAATATGGGAATCTGATTCTCTTAAGAAGGCAAATTACCTTGTTGACGTTGCGGCAGGAACTGAGAAAGTATCAACCCGAATGCCAATTGATGTAAGCGCTGATGAAAGACCACCCCAGAAAGTGATGCAGACGGCTGTAGTCGGTAGAAATGGATCGTTAACTTACCGCCTGAATTTAGATGGGTTTCCGGGTTTTGGTTGGGCTTTCACCTACTTCGCAGAAATAGAAGATTTGGGTCCAAAGGAAAGCAGAAAATTTAAGCTTGTGCTCCCAGGAATGCCTGAGCTCAGCAAAGCTGTTGTTAATATCCAAGAAAATGCTCAAGGAAAAGATCGTCTGTATGAGCCTGGATACCCCAACATTTCTCTCCCTTTTGTTCTGTCTTTTAAATTTGCGAAAACAATCGACTCTTCCATGGGGCCCCTCCTGAATGCAATGGAGATAAATAAATATCTTAAGAAAAATGATGGTTCTCTAGATGGTAAGCATCATTTTGCTTCTTTCATGCATGCTCAGCTTCGTAAATTCGTGGTATTTTTTTCAACTGCAGGTTTCTTGAATTTGAAGGATGTTTTTTACGTTATAATACTTTAAAACCTTTATTTATCTTTTCTTAAGCTTGGTACTTTGTACAGTAAAAAGGTCGCACTTTTTGCTTCTTGATTTGGTTTCTGTGATTCAAGTTTTCTAAGACTTAACAATGCACATCTGACTTTGCTTCTTTGAGTTGCAGGATCAGTAATTGCTAGTGTAGTCTCACTCTACTCATCAGCAGATTGGGCACAAGAAGGTGGTGACCCATGCCTACCAGTTCCGCTGTCCTGGTTGCAATGTAACTCAGATCCTCAACCCAGGATAACTAAAATGTAAATTTTCTTTCATTTGTTGGTAATTTATTTGTGTCTCTCTTGTAGTTTCACAGTCCGTCAATTATGTAAGGCTAGAGGGGTATAAAATGAGTGATCCTACCGGACTAAGGGCCAATAGCACCTCCCAGAGGTTCTATATCCCATGATTTCTTGGTTCGTTGTTCGATGGGTATGTAACCCCTCCATCAATTGTTGCATTTGGAGGCCGGAAAATGCTGTCTCATAGGATATCTTATCCTTTCGTATTTGTATTTCCCCCAATTAAACATTCCCTAAGTGCTAAAAGATATGCATATATAGATACATATGCATGTATGGATGTGTTTTTTGCATATATGCCCTTGCTTCTGCTTATTGTGCAATAAATTATCCAACAGGAAGAATTATCTAACTGTTTTTCATATTCTATGGTCCTGGTACTTAGTGAATTATCAGGGAAGAATTTGACAGGCAATATCCCTCTGGACTTGACGAAGCTGAGTGGCTTAGTTGAGCTGTAAGTTTCAGATTGTCATTTTTCTAGTGAGCGACACATATTTCCTTTTCAATCGGAATTCTTAATATATGTTATTTTTACTACTGATTGCAGGTGGCTTGATGGGAATTTTCTGGATGGTCCAATACCTGATTTTTCAGGATGCAAGGATTTGGAGATAATGTAAATCAAAGTATTTGATTCTCTTCTGTTGTTAATTAAAATTTTCCTAACCTGTGTTATTGTTTCTTGTAGTCATCTCGAGAACAATCAATTAACTGGTGATATGCCTTCCTCTTTGTCAGAAATACCAAATCTAAGGGAACTGTAAGTTCGCAGAACTTTAATTTCAGTTAGTACAACGTACTATTTTGGGACTGAAATGTAGTGATGCACCTAAAAATGATAACTCATTTCTTTAATGCTAAATAGATTGCACTCCCTCTTCTCTTGGCCAAAAGCAAAAAAATATAGGAAAAAAATGAGGTTCATCTATGTTTTATGCACACTGTATATGCTAGTAAACATTCACATATTCTGTAGGACATTTGTTCTATTTGATATGCTAAATGGTGTTTACAAGGTGCCTTGGGGAATTTTCTGCATAATATAGGACTTCTATAATAGCTCATTGTAAATTTGAATTGCAAAATATTGCTTGCTAGGTGAATGTCTCCAACCAAACATGTGAGACATGGATTGCATACCCTTCTACGGTTGTAAGTGTTTGACACATCTACTTTATACATTTGAAATTAGAAGCGTCCACGTAACATTAAAGTAGATGCACAAAATACGGATTTTAGACCCACTTAACACCATGGGTGCTGGACATCAGCCTGACATTTGTTTCTTGATGCAAAATAAAAGATTGCCACTGTTTTGGTTTTGACATCTCACACTTAGTACTCTTACCATGAATGAATGTTTTTCCTTGGCAAATCTATTGGTTGCAGGTACGTGCAGAATAATAAGTTATTTGGAAAAGTGCCATCAGGTCTTCTGGATAAGAATCTTGTTTTGAAGTAAGTATCATTTCTTTAATTGTAGAATTGGAACACTTGAGATGGGATGTTATGTTAGTGTCTGGATCATGAATTTGTGGAGGATTTACCAATGATGAACATAGAGATAGGAAACCACCGAAATCAGTTGGCTTCTTCACTTCATCATCTTTCCTTCACCTTTGGCTTTCCCTCAATAAATCCCTCCAAGAAGGCTTTCAACTTCTTTCTAATGAACGATTTAAAGACTTGTATATGAACAACTGATTTAGGGTTTATCATTCAGACCTTTCAATCCATAGATGTAGATCTTGGACTATGAATGGAGATATTTACCACAGCTCACTAGGATAAAAGAAACTGATTTAGACCAAATAGAAAAAAAAAAACTTGTACAAAAGTAATGAAGTGTCTTAAGCAAATCCTTTTTGTTGATAACCTCAGACCAATCAATTGTATATTGATTAATATGCAAATGCTTGAACACTACTTGAAAATGGCTCCTCTGCTCAGAAACATAATGTTCCTGGAAATTCTTGCTCCCATTGGACCATTTGTATCTATATGCATCAGGATCCCGATTCATGGATCTCTCGGTTCGAGAAACAAAAAAGGATTTCTTGTGATGAGTACATTTTACAAGTGCTTCTATCCAGTTAGTTATAAAATTGTCCTATCTCTTTATAAACGATCCATCGGAGATGGGGATTTTCTATAAGCATATTGTTTCGATGTGACTGGAGTGAATATAAGATTTTCATCATGAAATTTGGGTTAATTACAAATTACCCCCTTAAAGTATCACCCTTTTTCACTTTACAACCTTCATCTTAAAAACCCCACACCTTGTCCCCTTAGTCTGTCATTTAATATCACTTAGCCCCTTTTGTTACTATTTCCTCCAGTTTAACAAAATATAAGGTACATGAAACATAATATAACTTTGACAAAAAAAACTAATGCCTTTCGGATGGGAACTGAAAAGTTTTTGGGTTTGGTTTTAAGGGTAATGAGTGGAGAGAGAAATTAGGGTAATAATTGGAGATAAGGGTAATGAGTGGACAGAGATAGAGAGAGAAATGAGATTAATGATTGGCGATAAGGGTAATGAGTGGAGAGAGAAATGAGAGTAATGATTGGAAGTAGGGATAATGAGTGTTTTTGGAGTTGGAAATTTTTTTTCCAAGTTCCCATCCGAGCAAGGCATTGAGCACGTCTACATAGTACATTTGTTACAAGAATTATGTTTGCATACAATAGTTTCAATGAAGAAAGGAAAAAATAATAGCTTCTACCCAAAAGACAGATTAGAGGATTCGAACCTGGCCACCCTAGAAGTAAGACACTCACAAACCACTACAGCCAACACATTATATTTGTCCGAGTTTGCAGTAGTTAATATTTAATGTCCATAAGGCTTACATGGAGGAGGGGCCCTATTTTTCGCTAAAATTTCGGGGCCTAAAGCGACCACATCTCCGGCTTCACCTCATTGCCGGCCCTGGATTGATATAGCAACACCTCATTGAAAAAGAGCTATTTTGGCCATAAATTACTCACATGTGCATGTTATATGGGAGTCTAATGCTCAAACCTGGCAGAAGAGTGGCACTAGGGGCTAAGTGATACTAAATGATATATTAATGGGGCAAGGTGTAGGATTTTTTAGATGAAGAGTGCAATGTGAAAGTGGATGATAATTTAAGGGGGTATTTAGAATTAACCCATGAAATTTTGAAATATTTGAAATAAGAGAACCTAAACAGCATTTTGCCTACTCCTGGCGTGATTGACTCTGCAAATAGGTCAAACTTCTATAACAAGTTAAGTTGATTCTAGTTGTTGACCTCGCATCAAAAGTTATCGAAGCTGACTTAGTTCAGAACAGTTGGGGCTCGCTCGTTCATTGCAAGCACAAAATGAATTGGGTCCTTTTTTTCTTTGACCTTTTCTTTTATTTTTTCTCGCTTGTACATGGTGGCATCATCCCCTTGATGCCTTTTCAATAAAACTTTATTACTTATCAAAAAAATGAAAAAAGAAGTTGGAAACATGTGAGCTTGTCTCTGTTTTGCTATGCGTATTTAGATTAAAGAACGGGATGTTGGATCTAGATCTTTTTTCATGTTTGCCTTTATATAGTTTTACGGGATTTCAAAGAATGTATGTTTGACACATATGCAATCATGCTGTCCATGATCACCGATCTTTTCCAAGTGACCTTCAGACCTTTGTTTTATATCATATCTTTGGGAACAATTTATCCTTCTTGTTTATTTAAAAATCAAGAATGTTGAATGCTGAGAAAAATATTTTCTACACGTTGATTTGTTAAGTACTCTTACAGTATCTGCTTTTTGAGCAGTTTTGGCTCATACAATAATGTTTTCAACCCAATTCTTGCTTTTCCACATGTTACTCAAAATCATACCGCCTTTTGTATTGATTGTGCTCAGCTACTCTGGGAATGTTAATCTTCATAAAGGGGGTAACAAAGTGAGCAACAGCAAAATTATCATTGGATCATCAGTTGGAGCTGCTGCTCTGCTTATCGCAACTATTGCCTCCTGTATATTAATGCAGAAAGGAAAGAAGAAAGGTCAAACCTTGAAACTATTTGATAATAATATATCAGTGTTTATTTGATGAATTGACATGATATTATATGATTGCTTCAGACCAGATTGAACGTACCATGCCTAGTCAAAGACTAGTTTCGTCATTGGGTGATGCCGCTAAAGAAGCTGCACATTGCTTCACATTATCCGAAATTGAGGATGCCACAAGGCAGTTTGAGAGGAAAATTGGCTCAGGAGGCTTTGGAATTGTATACTACGGGAAAACAAATGATGGAAAGGAGATTGCGGTCAAAGTTTTGACCAGTAATTCATACCAGGGGAAGCGTGAATTTTCCAATGAGGCAGGTTTCCTTCTTCTTGTCGTTATGGCCTTAGAAGTTTTATGACACATTGTTGAAAAACGATAAAAATAAAATGTCAGAGCAAGATGCTAAACATTTCTCTCAAGTAGACAAGTAGTGTTTGGTGCTACCTGTTCCTTTTTCTTATTAATGTAGCTTACTTCTTTTTCTTCATCTTTTTTTTTTTTCGGTATTAGATGCAATTTTTATTTTTTTTGTTCTCATTTCGAACTGGTCATTTCGAACTGATCCATGTTTCCAATGACTTAGGTGATTCTTCTCTCAAGGATACATCACAGAAACCTGGTACAGTTTCTTGGGTATTGCCAAGAAGATGGGAAAAGTATCCTCGTTTATGAATTCATGCACAATGGAACTCTCAAGGAACATCTTTATGGTAAGCTACTTGTTCATTCTAAATTGAAGCTAAATGCTTTTATCTTTCCTTACCAACCCCTAAATTTTCTTAGGCCCACAAACACTTGACCAAAGCATTAATTGGATCAAGCGCCTTGAGATTGCTGAAGATGCTGCAAAAGGTCTGTGAGCTAAGGCGGATCTTTCCCTGTGTAATTGTCTTGCTAACTCATCAACTGACTAAATTGAAAAGGTCTTCAAACGAACTAATGGGATTCCTGTGCTCTCTTTGCTTATTTTAGGGATAGAGTACCTTCATACAGGCTGTGTTCCGTCAATCATTCACCGGGATTTGAAAACCAGCAATATTCTTCTCGATAGTAACATGCGTGCAAAGGTTTCAGATTTTGGTCTCTCAAAACTTGCAGCAGATGGAGCTTCCCATGTGTCAAGCATAGTTCGAGGCACCGTTGGTTATTTGGATCCTGAGTAAGGCTTTTTTCATAAATCTTCGAGTTTCTTCTCTTTCTCTCGAGATACAAGTTGGATACTATGTTTGGCATATGTTCAAAATCTGGTAGCAGTATTGCTGATTTATGAAACTGTCTTTGGATTTCTATGGTTTAGTTCTGCAGGCATATCAGATTTTGTGTTCATAATTCTCAACTGGACAGCAAGTTATAAAATTCAAACGCCGACGTTTAGTTATCAATGTGTTTATAAATATGCAGATGCATGAGTGCAAGCTGGTGTATCTAATCTGGTCCTTCAATCTCAGTTTTGGTTGGTCTAATGCATCACTTTTTGAGGGCATCTCGCTGTTACTTGTCGACACCAGCATCATTTAAATATACTTTTAGCTCCTTGTTTTTTTTATTAGTAACCCTAACACAAGGGTTTCCACTTCCCATCAAGCTTTTCATGAGCTTTTATCATACACTTGTGTCCTTTTTGTGGATAAAGGTTTTCAAACCAACTTCTACATCTCCACATGCCCTTGACAGAGCTCAATGAAGGAAAAGGATTCATGTAGCCGACCCCAAGTGATTGGGACATAAGGCTCGGTTTGGTTTGGTTTGGTTTGGTTCTACATCCCCACACGGAAACCTTCCTGCAAGAATTCCAGTTCGGAAATGCTTTCATCTTAAATATTTGTGCTCGCATGAATAAGAATGGATAAGTAAGATTTACGTTAAATTTGGGCAGTCAATGAAAATGTAACTGGATTCAGAAGTCTATTCTGTGTTCCAAGCACCTCTACATACTCTTCACCTCTCCTGTTCACTTGTAAGGTTAACTCTGTGCTCTCTTTTCCCCATTAAGGTCTAGTAATTTCCAACTTTTGCTGCATGAACAAATTTTCTGTTATCTAAATTTGATTATTTGGTTTCTCTGGACATTTCACCTGGCATTTCAAAAGAAGCTACCGTTTGAAATGGATCCAATTGAATTTTGTAGCCCTGTGGCGACAGCCGAGACACCTTTGTTTTTCCCCTTCCCAATTCCTCTAGAAAATGGAATGTGTCCTCAAAGTTGAGTACTCAAAATAATGTTTGTTCAGCACACATGCCATGCTTGGGTAAATATGTAGCAGACAACTTCAGAGTATGGTTCATCATAAGGGCTGCAGCATGTACATGGCTTTGTCGCAGTTTTCATCCCATTGCCAGATAATTAGGTTATAATATCTTGTTTTACATGTGACATGCAGGTATTATATCTCTCAACAGTTAACTGACAAGAGTGATGTTTACAGTTTCGGTGTCATCCTTCTTGAGCTGATATCTGGTCAAGAAGCAATATCTAATGAAAGCTTTGGTGTTAACTGCCGTAACATAGTCCAATGGGTAAGTCCGTGGAAAATTTTCAAGGGCTAAATACAAGTCTCTGTACTCATGTTTTCATAAGTCAAAACTTTCCAACTTCTACTCGTGAGTCTTTCCATCAAAACCGAATTCATTGATGGATGCATGCATACCCGATTCAGAATCGTACTTAAATGAAATTGTGTAATATACCCTAGAAAATTCCCAAATAAACAAATATCTGAATTTCTCAAAATGCTGCCACCAATGATGTTGATGTTGGCCAAAACCTTAGGCAGTTTTAGGTTCACAAGAATAAGTTTGAGATTTCCTTTAATAGTTTTTGTTAGTGTGAACAACTGTTAACAGCCTCTCTTTTAAAAAGCAGGCAAAATTACATATTGAAAATGGGGACATTCAAGGAATCATCGACCCTTCACTGCGTGGTGAATATGACATCCAGTCAATGTGGAAGATAGCGGAGAAAGCTCTGATGTGTGTCCAACCCCACGGGAACATGAGACCATCCATGTCAGAAGTCATAAAGGAGATTCAAGACGCTATATCAATCGAACGGGGAGCAGAGGCAGTGAGAGAAGGTAACTCGGATGAGATATCAAGGCATTCAGTTCATTCTTCCTTGTATATGGGCTCTCAGGATTTAGGTGCAAGCGATCATTACTTGTCGATTGATGACTCAATTGCTAGGCCAACTCCTCGGTAGTTACTCGTCCATATTGGCGCTCTATTTTTTGTTCCCGTTATTGGGTATGAATTTCTTGATTTTGGATGTGGATAATGTAAAAAGTGAAAGAGCTATGATGTCATGAAGTTGTAAGTCGTATTTGATATGTAATGATTGTTGAGCTATTCATCTTTTTTTTTTTTTTTTGAACGGTAAAATGGTGGGAAGGGGCGATGGGATTCAATCTAGGACCATGCAGGGAGGGAAAGCATTTAAGCCCCACACCTTTTGCCATCTAGGCTACAATCATTGGTGGTTGAGCTATTCATCTTGATCTAAATTATGTTGCTCAGGGGGAGGGAGAGAGAAATCTTGTTATCTTTTTGTTATCCCTAATTCGAGTTGAATATCTTTCACGATGAAATCGCGGAAGCTTAAAAAGTCAATCGAGATTTCGATTACCATCTCATTTTAGCTTGTTTATGTGGACTTTTACATTTTAAGCCCATCAAGATCAAGATATGGCAAAATCAAGTTATTCGGCTGATCATAATCTTGATTAAAGTGGAGTTCAAAAAGTGGAGTTCAAAAATTAAGACAGACAAAAGTATTTTATTTTATAATTGCAAAATGGACCGTGAATCACCTCACTTGTTTGTAACTCTTATTTTATTTTGATTTTTGATTTTCTGGTCAGACTGTTCGATTTTTCTTCTACCAATATCGAGAGATATCAGTGGATCCTAGTAGCAACCACTAAATCCCAAGCAAGCATATTGATGTAGTATGTAGTAAGGGTATTTTTGTCTTTTTGTATTGAGTCTATATATAGGTGTTGGAGTCCTTTCTTTTGGTAGCTTTTATCATTTTGAACAAATATTATCAAGAGCTAGTCTCTTTTGTATTCCATTTGGGAGTTTCTCTCTCTACATTATCTATGGGTATCTTTGGTTGCATCATTTGGTATCAGAGCTTCTAGGCTCGATCCCCACCGTTCATCTCGCCGGAGACTTCACCGGAAACCTAGACCTCGCCGGAAATCTCGCCGGAAACCTGAAACGGCGCCGGAAAATCTCGCCGGAGCCCCCAAATCACTCCAAATCCTCAGATTTATCTAACCCAACACCCTACACTTCGATTTTGACCCTATTTAGCCCAGAATCGAACCCAAAACCTTTGGATCTGACTTGTTCGAACTTGAATCAGCCATTTCGGCACTGTTCGGATCTATTTCAACAAGACCCAGCCTTGTTCGAGCTCAAATCTGCCATTTCGGAACTCAAATCGAAGTTTCAAACCCAGATCTGCCTGTTTCGGACCATTTTGGAGCTGTTTCTTAGCTGCTACAGTGATTCCGAGTCTGCTACAGTGATTTCGGAACTGCTACAGTGATTTCGAGCACAGCTACAGTGATTTCGGAGCTGCTACAGTGATTTCGAAGCTTGCTACAGTGATTTCACGTCAGATCCGTGGGTTTTAAGAGTTTTCGGACTGATTTTTGCTGATTTCGGACAAGTTCTAAGGTGGGTAAGTGTCGATTCCTTATTTTCTTGCTGGGTTGTTGCTAGATTGTTCCGTAGTTGTCGATTCGAGTATGATTATTGGTGATTAAGTATTTTCTGGGGTTGTTCTGTTGAAATTGGTGGCTGAGTTGACTGGGTTTTCCATATTTGGGTTGATTTGCTTGTTTGGAGTTGATTGCTGGTATTGAAATGGCTTATCGGGCTAGAGGTAGAAGAGGAGGTAGAGGTAGAGGCTTTGTGGTGAACAATGGTGAAGAGAATGAGTTTGGCAACCAAAACCATGAGATTCAAGAGTTGAGACAACAAGTTGCTACCCTAACGGCGATGGTGCAAGGCTTGCAAGTGTCACGTGCGGGTAGTGGAGGGTCCGAGGACTCTCAAAGTCACTTTGACAATCCTTTTGGTGATCCGAATTGGCGTAGACCACCTTCCACTCACTCTCCTTATAGGTGGGAGAAGAACATCAAGATTGAACTTCCCGAGTTCAATGGAAGTCTTAATCCGAATGAGTTTGTTGATTGGATTAATACGGTCGAAAGAGTATTTGATTATGGAGACGTCTCCGAGGAGAAGAAGGTGAAGTTAGTGGCTATCCGCCTTAAAGGAAGAGCTTCCGCTTGGTGGGAGCAATTGCAAGGAACTAGACTACGAAGAGGAAAAGGAAAGATTAGAGAATGGGAGAAAATGAAGAAGAAACTCAATGAACAATTCTTGCCTTTCAACTATATGCAAAACCTCTACAAGAATTTGCATAATCTCAAACAAGTTGGAAGTGTTGATGAGTACACGGAGGCTTTTCATCAACTTGTTGCTAGAGTTGATTTGAATGAAAGTGAAGATCAAATGGTTGCAAGATACATAAGTGGGTTGACAATCACAATCCAAGATGCCCTTGCTATGCAAACTTTGTGGACGGTTTCGGAAGCTTACAATCGGGCCTTGGTGGCCGAAAAGCAAGAAAAGAGGAAGTTTTCGAGATCCGGGCAACAATATCAAGGCGGTTCCAAGTCCGGGCAGCCCTTTTACTCTTATGCTAGGGGTGGGTCTTCATCTAGTGGTGGCCAAAGTGCTTCTTCCGGGGTTGGTACTCAAAACCGAGCGGATAAGGCTTCAACACCCGCTCAAAGTCAGCCTCAATCCGGTGCTTCGGGGGCTCGAAATCAATTCCAAAGTGGGGGTTTTAAGTGCTTCAAGTGTGGGGAACCGGGTCACAAGTCTTCGGATTGTCGTAAGGCTTCCGGAGGTCGTAACAAGGCACTTTTCATTGAGGAGGTTACGGAACAAAGTTGTGAGGATGATATTCCCGTTTATGATGAAGAAGTATGTGAAGAAATTGGGGGTGATGAGGAGGAGGAAGAAGGCTATGCGTTGATGATCAAAAAGACTCTCCTTACTCCTAAAGATGCTAGTAATGAAGATTGGTTGCGTACTAATATTTTTTACACCACTTGCAATGTTGGCGGTAGAGTTTACAACATGATTATTGATAGTGGAAGTTGTGAGAATGTAGTCTCTCAAGAGGTGGTGGACAAGTTACAACTCAAAGTGGAGGAGCATCCCCATCCTTATACCCTTTCTTGGTTCAAGAAGGGTAATGAAATCAAGGTGACTAAAAGGTGTTTGGTATCTTTCTCTATTCGGCAAAAGTACTTTGATGAAGCTTGGTGCGATGTGGTTCCTATGGATGCTTGTCATATACTACTTGGTCGCCCGTGGCAATATGATAGGCATTCCATCCATGATGGAAAGAAGAATACCTACACCGTCCTTAAGGAGAAGCGACAATTCACTTTGTTACCTATGAAGGAGAAAGTGACTACAAAGCCTCCTCCCACTACGTTGCTTGCTTCTAAGGGATTTTTCAAGGAAAGTCAAGAAACGGGGTATGTTCTAGTGTTGGTCCCTATGGCGGATATGGGTGTGTCGGATGTTCCCGAGGCGATTTCTAAACTTTTGAAGGGGTATGTTGATGTGTTTCCTCAAGAGTTGCCTCCCGAATTGCCTCCTTTGCGAAATATTCAACATTGTATCGACTTGGTACCCGGGGCGCCCCTTCCGAACAAGCCTGCATATAGAATGTCCCCAAGGGAGAGGGAAGAGATTCAAAGGCAAGTTAAGGATCTCCTAGAGAAAGACTACATAAGGGCAAGCCTTAGCCCTTGTGCGGTGCCGGCTCTTTTGACTCCGAAGAAGGATGGTTCGTGGAGGATGTGTGTGGATAGTAGAGCTATCAACAAGATTACTATCAAGTACCGCTTTCCCATTCCGAGGCTAGATGATATGTTGGATTGTCTTGCCGGTTCAAAGGTCTTCTCAAAGATTGATTTAAGAAGTGGTTATCATCAAATTCTAGTTCGCCCGGGAGATGAATGGAAAACGGCTTTCAAGACCCCTCATGGCCTTTTTGAATGGCTTGTGATGCCTTTTGGTCTTACCAATGCTCCAAGCACTTTTATGCGGGTAATGACTCAAATGCTTCAACCTCTATTGGGTATATGTGTAGTCGTGTACTTTGATGATATCTTGGTGTATAGTCGGTGTTTTGAAGATCACTCATCCCACCTCCAACAAGTCTTTGAAATCTTGAGAAGAGAGAAATTTTATGGGAACTTGAAGAAATGTAGTTTTGCCGTTGACAAGGTGGTATTCTTGGGGTATGTGGTGTCTTCAAAAGGGGTTCACATGGATGAAGACAAGATTAAAGCAATTGTGGAATGGCCAACGCCTACAAGTGTTCATGAAGTGAGGAGTTTTCATGGGTTAGCTACTTTCTACCGAAGGTTCATTGCCAACTTTAGTAGTATCGCGGCTCCTCTTACCGATTGCCTCAAGCAAAGGGTGTTCATATGGTCCGAAGAAGCCGCCGAGAGTTTCAAATTGTTGAAGTCCAAGATTACCGAAGCTCCTATCTTGGCCTTACCCGACTTTGACAAAACTTTTGAGCTTGATTGTGATGCTTCGGGAGTGGGAATTGGTGGAGTCTTAAGCCAATGTGGTCAACCTATTGCTTTCTTTAGTGAGAAGTTGAACGGTGCTAAACTCAAGTACTCTACTTATGACTTAGAATTCTATGCCATTGTTCAAGCCATCAAGCATTGGAGTTACTACCTTGCCTATAAGGAATTTGTCCTCAACACCGATCATGAAGCTCTTAAGTACATCAATAGCCAACAACATCTCAATAAGCGGCATGCCAAGTGGGTGGGTTATCTACAACAATTCACGTTCTCTTTGAGGCACAAATCGGGGATTCTCAACAAAGTGGCCGATGGTTTGAGTAGAAGAGTGGCTCTGTTGGTGGAAATGAAGAAGGTTGTTGGGTTTGAAGAATTTCGCACTTTCTATGCCGAAGATCCTTACTTTAGTAAGATAATCGATGGTTTGCAAAGGGGTAATAAGGTTATCGATCCATGTTTCATGTTGAAGGATGGATTTCTCTTCAAAGAACTTAAGTTGTGTGTTCCTACATGCTCTTTAAGGGAGCAATTGTTGGCCGAAAGTCACAAGTTGGGTCATTTTGGCAAGGATAAGACTCTAGCGTTGCTTCAAGATGCATACTATTGGCCGGGAATGAGTAAAGATGTGGGAGGCTATGTGCAAAGGTGCCAAACTTGCCAACGGAGTAAGGGGACAGCCACTAATGCGGGGTTATATTTGCCTTTACCGGTGCCGAAAAGTCCTTGGAAATGCGTGAGTATGGATTTTGTCTTGGGTCTTCCTCCTACGCAAAGGCGGAGTGATTCTATCATGGTGGTAGTGGATAGGTTTTCAAAAAATGGCTCATTTCATACCTTGTAAGAAGACTATGGATGCGACTAACATTGCCAATCTCTATTTCAAGGAGGTTTATAAGTTGCATGGCGTCCCTACTTCTATTGTCTCCGATAGAGATGCTAAGTTTCTTGCCCACTTTTGGAGGACTTTGTGGAGGAAGATTGGCACCAACTTATGCTTTAGTACTTCTTTTCACCCTCAAACCGATGGTCAAACGGAAGTGGTAAACCGGAGTCTTGGGAATTTGTTGCGATGCTTAGTTGGTGAACATCCAAAAGGTTGGGATGGAATTCTTCCCTTGGCGGAGTTTGCTTACAATTCTTCTCTAAACCGCTCCATCCACACTTCCCCATTTGAAGCGGTTTACGGGTCAAAACCTTCTAGCGTGGTTGACCTCGTTCCTTTGCCAACCCCTAAGAAGGGACACTCCAAGGCGGAAGATATGGCTACGTTTATGAAGAATATCCACTCTCAAGTTAAGCTCAACATTGAGAAGTCTAATGCGAAGTATAAGGCGGCCGTTGATGCGCACAAGAGGGAGGTTTTGTTCAAAGAAGGGGATCTTGTTTGGGTTATCTTGAGCAAGGATAGGCATCCTCACGGTGCTTACATGAAGTTGAACGATCGGAAAGTGGGTCCTTGTGAAGTCTTGCGGAAGATCAATGACAACGCTTACCAAGTCCGCTTACCCTCTCACTTGAGCATTTCCAACACATTCAATGTGCAACATTTGGTGCCGTACTTGTCGGAGGACACTACCGTAACTTGAGGACAAGTTTCTTTTTAGTAGGGGAGTATGATGTAGTATGTAGTAAGGGTATTTTTGTCTTTTTGTATTGAGTCTATATATAGGTGTTGGAGTCCTTTCTTTTGGTAGCTTTTATCATTTTGAACAAATATTATCAAGAGCTAGTCTCTTTTGTATTCCATTTGGGAGTTTCTCTCTCTACATTATCTATGGGTATCTTTGGTTGCATCACATATATAGGAGTATCTTAAAAGAGGCATGCTATAATTACAAAAATATGCACAATCTTGTGGACAACATGTCAACATGGCATTGCTTTATTGTAAATTGAAATACTCCATTATTAATATACCTAATTAGTACAAATGGAATAATGTCACGTTGACATGTTACGCATATTGTTGTGTTTTTAGACTTTCTCTATCTTCATGATTTGCGAATGTGTGTGTGCGTTTTTTATTTATTTATTTATTTATAGGGAAAAGCATATATATTGAATGTGTTGTCGTCCTAGATGTGCCTTTTAAGGGTGTAAACAAGCCGAACTTTGTAGTATTTATTAAATATGAGAAAAGAGATATTTTATTGAATTTGATATATAAAACCTTACAATGAGCCCTCTATTTATATCGGAGAGAGAGAGAGCCTAATTAAGGAAGGAAATCATACTAAATTAACTATGGAAGAAAATCATTATAATTACAATCAAATCACAATCTCAAGATCACGATTTTATTTATTATATCTATTTATTCTAAGAGCATCCGCAATGTAATAATCAAAATAATGACAAAAAAAAATATAATAATCAAAATCAAAAGATTGCTAAAGTTAGCAATGTGTATTTAAAAAAGTGCTCACATTGTAATAATCAAAGTTAGCAACCTCCTAACCAATAATCAAATTTGAGCATTTGAATAATCAAAAGTAACAATGTGGGACTTCATATTGCTAACTTTAACAACCCTCTAAATGAATAATCAAAAGCTGATGTGGCAAGTTTTGATTATTCACTTTTGATTATTACATTGCGGATGCTCTAACATTCCCCTTAAACTCAAATAGATCTACCAACTTGAGTTTGAAAAAATAGAAATCAAGAGCACCAAAACCAAAAAGAAACTAGGAACAATTATTCTAACACTTGGAAACTAGTCATACTATCTACTACTGCACCATATCGACTAACATGATCATAAGAGATGGAGTAACATGTAGGAGATTTCGAATTAACACCCATGTAGGAACAAACTTTTAAGTTTCAGGCTCTTCGTGACTGTTTAACTTAAATTATATTATGTGAGATTCTTCCACCATCGGCCATGATTAGTGTCCTTATACTGGGTTCATAAATTATACTCCGTAAGTAATTGAAACCAATGAGAGTAAGTTAACCCCTGCCACTTGTATCAGCAAAATGCCAACACCCGTGCCGTGATCACAACCACTAGAAAAAAAGAAAAGAAAAAACCAATTCGGTATGGATTTTGTATGAAGAACTTGTCCGGTATGGATTTTGATGTTAATTGAAAAACAAAAAACTTGGGTTTGGTTCCTAACCTAACCTAACCTAAAATTAATTAATATGCCATTTAAGATTAAAAAGCATGATCTAATGAACCTAGAGGAGAGGGAGCCTAATTAAGGAAGGAAATCATAGTAATCAACTATGAAAGAAAATCATCCTAATTATGATCAAATCTCAATCTTAATTAATATTACGATATGATCACAATATTATTTATTATATCCATTTATTCTAATATCCCCTTCAAACTCAAGTAGGTCTACCAATTTGAGTATGAAAAAGCCTAGAGAAACCAGAAGTAACTAAGCCAAGCCAAGAGAAATCAGGAGCAGCGAAGCCAAACCAAGAAATCAGGAGTAGCCAGGAACCAGGAGAAGCTAGCAAGAAAACCAGGAGAAACCAAGAAAATCCGATAGACGAAGAAGCCATTAATCGAAAAGCCACGAGTGCTGGTGGTGAAGAATTAGCATGGTGAGTGCAGGCAACCGAAAAGTGTGAAGGAGATTGACAAAGTAATTAACCAAGTGCCCGGCGGACGACAGCGAGGCTTAGGCTGCCCGCCAGGAGCGAATATCCACATGGCCTAGATTTTATAGCTTTGATACCATATTAAATATGAGAAAAGAGATATTTTATTGAATTTGATATATAAAACCTTACAATGAACCCTCTATTTATATCGGAGAAAGAGCCTAATTATGGAATGAAATCATACTAAATTAACTATGGAAGAAAATCATTATAATTAGTTAATTACAATCAAATCACATTCTCAAGATCACGATTTTATTTATTATATCTATTTATTCTAACAGTATTTGAGCTTTGTTAGTTTATTAAACGAGTCAAAACTCAAGCTCAAGCTTTGCTCGTATTATACGTGCTGAGCCCGATTCATTTATTAAACAAGCTGAGCATATATATGAGCCAAGCCGAACTTTAGAGTGTTGACCTTGGCCTATTTATTACACAAGCCTAAAACTCGAGTTCGAGCACTGCTTCAATGCTGAACGAGCCGAGTTGAGCCTTTGACGAGTTGAAGGGACAGATTCAGAAATCTAGCCTAGTGGCGACACGTTATTAATTATAATCATAAAAGCTTATTTTCCTTGTCAATCACATTAAGATCATACTAAATTGAGACATGCTTTACAAATTTCAAAAGTTTATAGTGCATACTTTTTAAACTAAAAATAAGCATAAAATCCTAGACAAAGATTTTTAGAGTATGTTCCAAATAGACAAGTACTTTATAGATTAATATTTAGTTATTTACAAATCAACCATACAACAAAGGTTGAAGCTTAGATATGTATCTTTACGAGCGGGATGTCTATAAGTGTGTATGGTAAATATAGTCGGACACTTCTATAATTAGGCTAAGAGAGAATTTATATACACAACTGCGTTTGGAGTCATTCGATGTATGTGAAACCTATGGAACAACTCCGGATATAATTGTAATTGAGAGTTGTGTACGCAACATTCCAATAAATAAGAACATTAGTAACAAAAAGAAATTAGTTTCGAATGGGGTAGTGAACCCCTGTATATCCGTTCTTAACGAGTAACTGAGTCGAGCTCCGAGTTACTCACCAGCAATTTAGTCCGTTTGCAGCCCTAATAATTGTTAAAATATGATACACGTGGTGTATCAGGTCGACAAACCCTATCCAGAACAGGACACAGAAAAGCGGAGAGAGAGAGAGAGAGTACAAAAACGGAATCCCAGCAGAACCAACGGTGTTGATAAAACAAAACTCTCATCTCAGTCGTCTCCTCTCTCCCCTCTTCTCCAACGTCCGATCTGTCTCTCTCTCCTCCTCCATAGCCCACCGATCTAAAATTCTCGCGCCCAAATACAAAATCAATCTCGGTAAGCACACAACTTCTTTTCATTTCATTTCATTCATCTCTCTCTCTACGCTTCTCTCTCTCTCTCTACACGCGAGTTAGGGTTTCGTCGTGATCGAGACATGTGGTTGTTGATTCCGTTTGTTGACCTAGGGTTCAATTCGAGATGGCCGACGGAGCTCCGGCTAGTCCCGGCGGTGGAAGCCACGAGAGCGGCGGGGACCAGAGCCCTCGATCCTCCAACGTGCGCGAGCAGGACAGGTTCCTCCCCATAGCGAACATCAGCCGGATCATGAAGAAGGCGCTCCCCTCCAACGGAAAGATCGCCAAGGACGCCAAGGAGACCGTTCAGGAATGCGTTTCTGAGTTCATCAGTTTCGTCACTAGCGAGTATGCAAATATACGTATACCTGTTTGTGTTTGTATGTATATATCTGGATATGTAGAGGTACTCGTACAAGTCAAACGGAACTAGGCTTTCGCAATTAATTGAGATTGGCTAAAATCCTTACATTTTTGTCTTCTAGTGTGCTTGTCAAACGGAACTAAACTAATGCACTCCAAATTTGTCTTCTAGTTTGCTTTACGAATTGTGCTTTGTAAATTGTATTTAGGAGTGCTAAGAAAAATAATTTAGGAGTGCTTTTGTAAGAAAGTGGAGTTCAAAAATGACTTCGATTTCTGATCCTTGCCTTTTCTCTGATAATAATCTTCGCACTTTTTTTAATTGCTGCGTATACCTGCGTTGTCCATGACCAAACTACCTTAAAATACTCTCCACAACAACAACAATTACATAACCTATCTAGTCCCCAATCATTTGGGGTATGGGGGGAGGATTGGAGACAAACCAAATCTTTGAAAATATGCACAAAGTGATTGCTCTTAGAATAACACGGACACAGTGGGCCCCCTATACCTCCAAGAATAGAGGATTTTTGAAATGACGTTTTGCTGTGGAACGATGCCCCAAATCAAAACGGAAAGGCATTAGAGAGGGTAGGCGGTCGTAGAGACCCAAATCAATTTTTGTGCACATTACTATGCTTCCTTCTTCATAATCTGGACTCCGGAGCATCGGAAAGCACAACACCTTAATACACTCTCGCTCAATTCTGATAAAAAAAAAATCTCTCTCAATTTATCTCCAATTGGTTATACTCTTTCTTGTTCCAGAATGTTTTTGTTCATCCTTCACCGAGTGTTATAAAATGAATTTATGTATGCATCACTTTTTTTTTATTAGTACTTGTATAAGAAAAGTTCTTTAATTGATCAATTAAGGTTTTTTTGGGGATTGAATGTGAAGGGCGAGTGATAAGTGCCAGAGAGAGAAGAGGAAGACGATTAATGGGGACGATCTACTATGGGCAATGGCGACTTTAGGGTTTGAAGATTATATTGAACCGCTGAAGGTCTACCTGACTCGATACAGAGAGGTGGTTTTCTGCATTTTTTTTCCTTCTTATGTTTTTAAGTTTGATTATGGTGTTTCTTGTATTATGGTGTTCCAGTTTTCAGTACCAGTTGAAGTAACATTTTGTTTGTTTGTTTGTTTCTGTTATGGATTGAACGGGATGTTGCAGATGGAGGTATGTCATGGTCTTCGTTTAAGTTATTTGATAGTTTACAATTTTATGTCTGTGCGTGTGTCTCTGTGTTTTGTTTATCTAGTTTCTGCCAAATTTTTAGTTTTCCTAATGATGGATTTTGCTAGGGTGACACTAAGGGATCAGCGAAGGGTGGGGAAGGGTCTGGTAGAAAGGATGCGGTTCAATCTGGTCCAAATGCTCAGGTACCTATCATAGACTATCTATTGAAGGTTCAGCTTATCTTTTTGTGGATTCATGCATTCTGTTGTTCCTTGAGTTGGAATTCATGTCCTGTTTGACGGTGCCAACCAATTCCCTCATTGTTATGCAGCTTCTTCATCAGAGTTCATTTTCACAAGGCATCAATTACGGGAATTCTCAGGTATCTCTCTCTTTCCCTTTGCACATGATCAACTGTTATACTTGAGCAAGCATAATAAGATGTTCATATCTCTTCTATTAAATTTTCAAGATGCATGAGAAGATTTCCCATATTGTATGCGTACATATAATAGAGCCCTTTTATGTCTCCAGTAAGCCTACTAGCGACGATGAGCTCAGGATAACATAAATGAAACTTAAGTGATTAGAAATGGTAATTCAAATCGACGTCTCTTTTTTATTCTCCCTGCTTGTCTAGTTAGAGAGCTTTGGACAGTCTTTATCTGAGAATTGAGGGTGAAGTTGTTGTCATTCATAATGCCACAACCAACTGAAGTTACCCTGGAAATGTGTCCCTCCCTCCCGGTCTCCTTCTCCATTATCTGCTACCAATTGATAGCCCCAACATGACGTTTGCTCGATTAAACCAATTGCCAAGTCTTCTTTACTTTCTGAATAAATTGTTAAAGGGCAAGTGGATTCTGAATTTCTGAGAAAGGGATTTTGGCTCATAGGAAGGGGCAAAGTTCCCATGCTCAGCTGCAAAATCAATTTGGGCTTTTCAGTATCTCACTTTCTTTTAGTACGTGCGGTGGCAAGAGGGGGAGGTGGTGGAGGGTGGCGGCTGCTGGTGGAGTGTTGGTGATGCAGAGGCATCAAAGGTGGTGGGTGCTGGTTTTGGAGCTAAATGTGTGGGTTATTGTGGGAGTTGGTGGAGCTAAACGTGGAAACAATGGGTTGGATTGTAGCTGGTGTTGGTGAGAGTGAAGCTTGACGAAGATAGAGGGAGGTAGGGGGAAGACAGATCAGGACTCCAGTGCTAAGGGTGAATAGAGATGAATTGGGGAAAGAGGGGGAGAGGGTGAGGAAGAGAGATGGGGGAAGAGGGGAAAAGCTTTCTTTTTTTTTTTTTTGGGGGGGGGGGGGGGGGAGATGGTGCTAGATGGCAGGGGAAATGGAGAAAGCTAGATGGTAAGATGGATGAGGCAAACAATGCGGTGGCGGTGGTGCCTGTGGCAGAGAGATGAATGGAGCTGTGGTCTCCAGGTTGTATTTGTTGGAATACTAGTATATTGTCCCACATTGCTTATTTACATTTGTTTAACGAATGTCTCTTTATATAAATAAATGATTATGTGTGAGGGTTAATTCAACACCCTACACACCTTTTTCCTCTCCAAACAACATGGTATCAGAGCGGGTTCTTAAACCGCTCTTGAAACCCTAAACCCTCACCTTTGATAGCAGCCACCATAGCTGCCAGTCATCCCCAGCCTTCAATTAGTGCCGCCAGATGTAGGGAGGTATTCCCGAACAAGTATAGTTAGTAACCGAACACGTGACATACAGGAGCACGTGGTGAGTGTGACAGGGCTTATCGCTGGGCAGTACGATGAACGGCGATATGGATCAGTAACATGAGAAGTCATTAATCCAGGAGTCTGTTTGGCTGATAAGGACAAACAACGTGTGAAGTCATTTGTCCGAATGGACTGTTCGGCAATAGGATAGCCGAACAGGAGAAGAAGTTGCCCTAAAACGTAAGGCGGCGAGAATGCTCTTAAAAGGTTCCAGAACGTGATATTTAGAAAAGGAATGAGATTCCGAGTATATAGGAAAGATACCCAACGAAAATGGGATGTTCGGCCATGCTATGGGAAAGAATCCTAAAAGGACTCTTCAGCGATGAACTGATAAAGGAACGAGAGTCCAAGAGATCCTGGGTCTCCTATACGAGATAGGAATCCTAGGGGAACAAGGATTCTTGTGCAGCAAGCATCCACGAATCTATAAATAAAGAGTGAAACCTAGAGGTAAAGGTACGCAATATCTAGCATTCGTATTACATTTCTACTGATAATTAGGGTTTATCAACCAGTACGTGATACTAACTTTGGCATCGGAGGGCCTTTGCTACGAGGAGCAAAGGTGCGCTCACCCCTTGTCTGTTTTGCAGATTGAGGTTCTGACGACGAACTAGGGTTCCGGTGTAGAGGCACGTGAAGCCGTTGCAGTTCGGTGTCATCCAGAGCACCAATTGTTTTCATCCCTCTACAATTGGCGCCGTCTGTGGGAAACGAGAGAATTCCCTGAAAAGATAACCATGATGGAGGAAGATCCAACCACGCCGTTTAATCCAAAGAACCAGTTAAGTGGTGGAGGGGATAAATCTCCACGAGGTGCTCCGAGAAAGCCCACTGGAAGGGAGGACAAAGCGACTACGGGCTCCACGAGAAGGAGCAAATCCCACCGAAGAGAGGCATCGGTGGAACGTTCAAGGAGTGTACACAACAGCGAAGACGTCCTCGATAAAAAGAGGAAGGAAATTGAGGAATATGCTCGTTTGATTAGAAAACGAGAGTACGAAATACGAGAGTTACAGCGGGTACGAGATCACCCAGAAGATTCTGGACTCTCACGAAGGAATTCTGGAGAAGATAGGCGGGCTTTGTTGCTCCATAAAGAGCCTCATTCACGAGGAAGAAGGAGCAGGAGCAATAGTCCTATCATGAGACGATATGAAGCTTCCCCACGAAGAAGGAGAAGCAGAAGTAAAGACCGAACACTAGAAAGGCGAAGGGCTTCTTCACGAAAAAGGAGCAGAGAGCGAAGTTCCACACCCGAGGAAGAAACACGGAAGCATCACCGTGACAGGTACGAGAGACCTGATGCTGACTGGGCCAAAGCTGCGGCTCACAAAATGAAGGAAAATGAGGAAGGGACAATGTCTGCACGAGAAGCGGCACGAAGAGCCCTGAGTAACATTGCAGCTTCCCCTTTTACGAGGAGGCTGCAGGAGGCCAAATTGCCGAGCAGAGTGAAACACGGAGCGTTCGTGCTTTACGAGACAAACATGGACCCTGTGGCTCACATACAGCACTACCAGCAGGCCATGTTCATGCACGATGGCGACGATGCCATTCTGTGCAAGATGTTCCCATCAAGTTTAGGCAAGGTGGCCTTATCTTGGTTTCATAAATTGGCACCACGATCCATACGGGGATGGAGGCAGTTGGCCGAGGAATTCACTGCTCGGTTCCTAACAAGTAGAAAGGCCCCAAAGACGTTTGAGAGTCTTTCCACCATGAAATAGGCGGAGAGCGAGCCGATCAGAGATTATGCAAAGAAGTACAGGGAAACTTTCAACGAGATTGAAAGTTGCAGTGAGGAGTATGCCATAGCAACCTTCAAAACTAGTTTGCCTGTTCGGGGAGAACTGCGTCGCTCACTGAATAAGCAACCGGTGGCTACGTTGGCCAGACTAATGGAGCGAATAGAGCAGCACGCCAGAATGGAGGATGACATACTCCGCGAGGACGGCAGGATTGCTGCCGAACAGCCAAAGACACCTGCCAAAAAGGTGGATAAGCCTGAGCCCAAGATTTACAAGAAGAGGAAGGAGTATGGGCAGGCTAAGAAAGATCCGTACAAGGAAAAGCAAGCTCCTGATCCCAAATCCTTCTTTTCTATCACTACTGTTTGGAAGGAACCAATTTATAGGATTCTTTATCGAATAAAGAATCAGCCATACTTCAAGTGGCCCCCAAGTCTAGGCGGGGACAAAGACGCTAAACGTGCTATGAATCAGCACTGCAGCTACCACAAGGATTGGGGCCACATGACTGAAGATTGCGAGATGTACAAAAGGCACCTTAACGATTTGGTCTCTCAAGGCTATCTCAAGGAATTTATCCAGGAAGATCCCAAGGAGAAGGGGAAAGCCATGGAGCTGGATTACGAACAGAATCCTAAAGGGGTAATCCATATGATACATGGGTTGGCCGCGCCTTATACGAGAAACGAGGTTAGGCTATTACAAAGGCAGGTTAGGCACGATCAGCATGTGATGCGATTGGGAAATAAGAGAGGGCGAGAGAATGGTGTATGCAATGAAAGCATAGCATTCACAGATGACGATTTGGGAGAAGTCTAGGTACCCCACAACGATGCTTTGGTCATAACCCTACGAGTTGGGGAGTATGACATCGAGAGGATCCTAGTGGATCCAGGAAGTTGTACAGAGGTAATGTACTATGATGCATTCAAGAAGCTGGGGTTGGCCCAAACAGATTTGGAGCAATCCACAACACCCCTGATTGGGTTTGGTGCTGGAGCAGTTTGGCCCCTTGGAAAAGTAACGCTGCCTGTTCGGGCAGGATCAGTTGTTTTGAGGACAGATTTTCTGGTTGTAGACGTTCCTTCTTCCTATAACGCGATTATAGGAAGAACCTGGTTGCACAAAATGAGGGCAGTCTCCTCAACTTATCACCAGATGGTGAAATTCCCAGGATCCAATGGAATTGAGGTAATCAGGGGCGATCAGAAAGTAGCCCAACAATGTTTGATCTCCATCGTCAAAAGAGCCCCAAAGGCTCACCACGTTCATACATTGGAAGTACCAGATCAACCGACTATCAAGGATGTCGGAAGATGCCCGGCTGATAAGGTAATCGAGGGTTCGGACAAGATTCAGATCAACGAGGCTGATCCTGAAAGATATTTTTTGATTGGGGAATCATTACCAGCAGAGGAAAAGGCTGAATCAATACAGTTTCTAAAGGAATATGTCGACGTATTTGCGTGGGTACCAGAAGAGATGCCCGGTGTAGATGCTGACATAATCTGCCACCATTTGAATGTTGACCCTCAGCATAAACCAGTTATTCAAAGAAAACGTAGGGCGGCCGTACAACACGTGGATGCTGTTGTTGAAGAAGTTAATCGTTTGCTAGAGGCAAAAACAATACGTGAAGTTTACTACCCCGAATGGCTGTCCAACACCATGGTTGTAAAGAAGAAGAATGGGAAGTGGCGTGTCTGTGTAGACTTTACAGACCTGAACAAGGCTTGTCCCAAGGACAGTTTTCCTCTCCCGAGGATAGAACAGTTGGTTGATGCAACAGCTGGCTATGAGCGAATGAGTTTTCTTGATGCGTATCGAGGATATCATCAAATCGCTATGTTTGGGCCCGATCAGGAGAAGACTTATTTTATCACTCCACGAGGGTTGTACTGCTATAGTGTTATACCGTTTGGGCTAAGAAACGCCGGGGCGACATACCAAAGGCTTGCAACTATCATGTTCAGAGAGCTGCTCGGGAAAACTATGGAGGTTTACATAGACGATATGGTGGTGAAAAGTTGAGATAAGCGAGGGCATATTATGGATTTGAGAGAAGTCTTTGAAATCTTGAGGAAGTACAAGCTAAAACTCAACGCCTCGAAATGTGCGTTTGGGGTTGGTTCTGGGAAGTTCCTAGGGCATCTGGTGACCATGAGGGGAATTGAGGCTAACTCAGATCAGATTACAGCCTTGCAGAAGCTGCAAAGTCCCAAAACCACGAAGGAGGTCCAGAGACTAACTGGGATGACTGCAGCACTTAATAGATTTATCAGCAAATCAAGTGATAAATGCAGGCCCTTTTTTCAGTTACTACAAAAGAGGGAAGGGTTTGAATGGGGAGCAGAATGTGAGCAAGCTTTCCAGGACCTGAAGAAGTATCTGGCCGAGCCTCCACTTCTGTCAACCCCATAGCCAGGTGAGTCCTTGATTTTGTACTTAGATGTTTCTGAGCATGCTGTGAGTGCAGTCTTGTTAAGGGATTTGGGAACTGAGCAAATCCCAATATATTATGTTAGCAAGACATTGCTGGATGCAGAGACGAGATATCTGCCTTTAGAAAAGCTTGTCCTGGCACTAAGAACGGCCACGAGGAAGTTGCCACACTACTTTCAAAGCCACAGGGTTGTGGTTTATACTGAGTTCCCACTAAAATCACTGCTACGAAAAGCAGATTTCTCAGGAAGAATCTTAACATGGTCCGTCGAGTTAAGCCAATATGATATCGATTATCAGCCACGTACGGCAATTAAAGGCCAAGTGTTGGCTGATTTTGTGGCGGAGTTTTCCCCTACAGTAGCACCCCTGCCTCCTACGAAAAAGGAATAGGCAACGAAGACAACATCCATGAAGAACCAACTGTCAGCCGAACAGGATCCCATGGAGTGGAAGTTATTTGTCGACGGATCAGCATGTAATACTGGTTCAGGAATTGGGGTGGTCTTATTTCCTCCAGGAGGAGTGATGATCGAACTGTCTGTTCGGCTAGGTTTCAGTGCATCAAATAATGTGGCGGAGTACGAGGCACTTTTAGCTGGATTGAGAAGTGCGAAGACATTGAAAGCAAAACGAGTCAGGGTGCACTGTGACTCACAGCTTGTAGTTCATCAGCTGTCCGGGGAATATCAGGCCCGGAACGAGAAGATGGCAGCATATATGGAGGCAGCCAAAGATTTACTTGATACCTTCGAGAGGGTTCATATTGAACAGATAAGTTCTGGACAGAATGCCCATGCTGATTCTCTGGCATGGTTAGCTGCAGCAGTTCCAACTGAACTCAAGCAAAGGGTAGCAGTTGAGTATCTGATGGAGCCGAGCATTGGGATGAGCGTGGAGTTGGTCTTGGACGTAAACCAAGGTCCAAGTTGGATGGATCCAATTGTAGAGTTTTTACGAGATGAAATACTCCCCACTGATAAAAAAGAAGCTCATAAGATCAAAACCAAGTATGCAAGGTTTTGGCTATCCCCAGAAGGGAAACTTTACAGAAAGTCCTTTACAGGACCGTATTTACTCTGTGTGCACCCCGAGATGGTGCAAAAATTTCTTCACGAAATCCACGAGGGAACGTGTGGGAGTCATGCTGGAGGCAGATCCATCGCCCACCGAGCAATTACCCAAGGCTATTGGTGGCCACATATGCAGGAAGATGCCAAGGTGTATGTGAAAATTTGTGAGAAATGTCAGAAGTTCTCACCAATGATTCGAACACCAGCCGAAGATCTGGTGCCTTTGACAAGCCCTTGGCCATTTGCCCAGTGGGGAATGGACATCGTAGGTCCCCTCCACAAAGCAACTGGGAATCGAAAATTCCTGCTGGTTGCAACAGACTATTTTACTAAGTGGATAGAGGCAGAACCACTGGCCAAAATCACTGAACCTATGATAGAAAGGTTCGTGTGGAGAAGCATCATTACTCGATTTGGGGTCCCCTATTCTTTGATTACAGATAACGGGTCCCAATTTCAGAAGAAATTCAAGGCTTTTTGTGCCCAATATGGAATACGAAACTATTATTCGACCCCAGCTTACCCTCAGAGTAATGGGCAGGCAGAGGCGTCTAATAAGACTATTCTTGACGGGATCAAGAAAAGACTAGACAAAGCAAAAGGGAAGTGGCCTGATGAATTACCACTGGTGTTGTGGGCTCACCGAACAACGCCTAGGAGGTCTACGGGAGAGACCCCCTATTCGTTGGCATATGGAACAGAGGCTGTAATTCCTTTGGAGGTTGGTCTGCCAACCAATAAAACTGCGTTAGTTGAAAGTGGGGGCAATGACAGGGCCCTTGAAATCGAGCTTGATCTCGCCGAGGAGAGGAGAGAAAGGGCCCTGGTGCATCTAGCTTCTTACCAAGCATGTACACCCTCGAGAGTTTGGTGTTAGGGGCCTTGTACTACGAAAGGTGCTCGGCAACACCAAGGTGGCCAACGAAGGCAAGCTAGGGGCCAACTGGGAAGGCCTGTATCGAGTAACTGAGATTGTGGGCATAGGGGCCTACAAATTGGCTGATCTGGACGGTAATCCAATTCCGAGGCCATGGAATGTCCAGATCAGCCACAAGCACTACGTGATTGTGTGGGAGCTACGAGCAAAGCTCCTTTGTTTGCCATTATTTTTTTAGTTACAAGGGGTACGAATAATGCCACCTTGAGTTCTGATGCACTACGTGATTGTGTGGGAATTACGAATATAATTCCCTTGTTTTAAGTGTTCGATTCTATCTTGCTCTAGTTATGGTTTATTCTGTTTTAGTTGCAAGGGGTACGAATAACACCCCCTTGGGTGGAAGTCTATGAATAAATATGAGCTAGCCTTTTGAAATGTTCGTTTTTTAAAATATGAAATACGGAATTTGATTTTATTTTCCTTATTCATATTGGGGAGCATGGAATTGGTACGAATGCCATATACGAATACATCTATCCTCGGCAAGAAGATAGCCTGATAACTATGCACAAATAAACGCTAAAAAATAAAGTATGAGAAACTTAAATACGAACGACTGTATCCCTGGTATGAAGAAACTTGGGATGCATACGAAAGCATGCAGTCTGTTCGGATACAATCATTGAAGCAACTGATTGCGGTAAAAAGTATGAGATACTAGAAGTACGAGAGGCTTACATCTGTTTTTTGATCAAAGTACGAGAAACTTGCAAATACCTAAGTACGAACATACTTAGTAGAATCTAAGTACAAATATATCTTAGGTTTGCATACGTGAACATGTAGACATCAAGTATGAAATACTTGGCTAACAGACATAACGAGACATGTCTAAAATTCTGAGTACGAAAACACTTAGTAAAGTCCATGTACGAAATACTTGGGTAAAACAAAACATAACGAGCATATGTTAGCTATTGAATTCAAGCATGAGACGCTACCAACTTTCCTAAGTAAAAACTTGATCATTTACATCAGTGGGGCGAAATACCAAATAATGAGTATTCAAAAGGCTAAAGCAAAATATTCATGGCCAAAAAGGGCCGAGCAAAACAAGATGTCTGATGCCACGCAGGGCTAGCAAAACCACGGTCACACAGGACCTGCAACTTGTTCTACAAGTTGGGATTAATACTCACGCTTACCAAATTTAGTCCAGTTCTTGGACCTCAGGAGCAAGTTGGCTTGCCATCTCAACAATAGGCTCTGTTGGGATACCACCACCACCAATGCCTCTTTCCTCAACGATGGGATCGTTGGTCGATTCCCTAGCAGGTGACCCTACAGCAGTAGTCCCCAGAACGTCAATAGGTGTATCCTCTTCAGCATTAGCAAAATCTTCGATCTGTTGATCGATGTCATCTTCTGGGTTTCCCTGAGGTTCGTCTACAACTTGAGCACGTCTGCTTGGCAGGTCATTGTCCTCCCATAGGGGGGAATCTTCAGCAACCCCTACCTTTGTCAAGCATGCCTCTCAGCATGCTACCCAGATTTGGTCCTGGATAGTGGGCATTTGCTCAACATAGCTAGCAGTGGTGGCATCGAACCCTTTTTGGTATCCCTCCTCATAGGCTGCTTTTTTGGTGCTGTCAATTTCAGATAAGGCCTGGTTAAGGCTCTCCTCGGCTGTGTCCAGCTTGGCTTTGGTGTCGTCTGCTTCCAATTTTGCTTTATCTGTTTCTCTCTCTAGCCTTGCTACTGTCTGGAGTAGTTTGGTGTTATCCCTCATAAGCCTATTACGCTCGGCCTCGGTGTCTTGCATTTTCTGCCCCAATGTCACCATTTTTTGGATAAACTGGAAATGTCCAGGTGTAAGCACCAACGTTACGAATAAAACGAAAAAGAAAGTGAAATGAGGTAACGAATGACTTTACCTTTATTCCATTGACGAGTCCAGTGGATACAAGCCGATCAACTGTTGCACCAGCTTCTTTCTGCATATCAACAGGGAGCAGCAGCCCTTGGGCAAGTGCAACCGCCGTCTCAGAAGAGCTGGCAGTGTCCCCAACATGCACAGGGCGATCACCTCTGAAAAGAGACGGAGCCCATGTTTGTGGAAGCACCTGGAGAGGAGGTGATTGGGGTTGGTTGTTCTTCGTGTCAGCTGGTATGTCAGAGGAAGAAGGGTCTTCAGTTTTGGGACGCTTGTCTTGATGAGCATCTCCAATCTCGAGGGAGCTATTGCGCGGGGATGAGGATGATCGTGTTGACCTCCCCCTCGTACGACGAGATTGGGGAGGGGCGGCACCAGTTGATGCCACCCTACTGGCGGCACCACAGCCCCGCGTGGACACAATCAGGAGTGTGCTGAGGTCAACAGGTTGTCGGGCCATCGTACCTGGGCTCTGAGGAGATCGAGAATAGCCGGAGGAAGAAGATTGGCTGGTGACGCAAAGGGGAGCGGGCTGTTCGGACTGTTCAGAAATAACCTGTCTTCATCTGGATCCCCTGAGTACCACGTGTGTCAAAAGAACGCCTTTAGGAATAGTGACTTCACCTGGCTGCCCGGCAAGGGTGACTCCAGCCTGTAATCTTGAACTCTGTGGTTGAGGAGCGGTCAAAGTTGAGGCACCGCTTGTGCTCGGGATGGCTAGCCTCCTGTCAATGAACCCCCTATAAGCAGGGTCGTAGCCCAGTAAGATGTGTGCGTCGCGACCACGGCCAGCAGTGCGGGTACCAGGCTCTCCTGTGTATTTGAGGATCCTGTTAATGTCTTATGTTCGGAGGTAGCTTGGCTCTCGTTTGGAGCGTTTGTTGGCGTTATCCGCTGCAATGACAAAGTGCAAGCATGAGTTAGAGATGCATGGAAATTATGAAAAGACAACGAAAGAGAAATAAAAACAGGAGCATACGTGGGTAGCCCCCTATGTGGGGGCAGTGCAGGCCCACCACTTGGCCGTCTTCCCTAATAGGCTCGAAAGCTCCAGTAATATAGAGAGAGTCAATTTCATGATCGCGAGCAGAATCAGGCAGGTTGAGCACAAGACGTTTTTTTGCTCTCCTCACTTTGAAATAATAAGTATTATATTCTGGGTTTAGTACAATGCTGTACCACCACTGAATTTCTCAAAGGCCAACCTGAGTTCCTAAGATCCTATTTAGAGCTACGACTCCTATTATGAGTCGGAAAACATTTGTGGAAACCTGCATTGGTGTGAGTCTGTACCAATTGAGGACCTGACGGAGCATTGGGTGAAGGGGAAATCGAACCCCACCCTCAACAATGGCTACATTCTCAGGGATATTATACTCTGTTCTAAAAGCCGTTATGGCTGTAGGGGTTTCACAGAGCTTTCTAAACTTTTCGGGCTTAGGGCCGTTATTATCCTCATCTGCCATCAAAGTATGCAGAAGGAAGTACGAATAGACTGAAATCTGGAAGGGGCTACGAATAAAACCCTAGGTTCTAATGAATCAGAGAACTAGATCTTAGAATGAAAGGGAACGAAAGGGCTTACGGAGTAAACTATGGCGATGTCTGAGGTTGCAGAAGGAATACACAGACGGCGGCGATGGTGGCTGAACCGTTCGACCAGTAAAAACGCAGAAGGACTTGGGTTTCTTTTTAAGAAAAGATCCAATAAACCCTTTTCGAGAGTTTAAAAAGAAAGAGACGGAGACGAAACGTCTCCTCTCACGCCGTTTCATCGAAAGTAATGGAAAGAAAGGCACCGTTCTGACGCCGCTTAATAAAACGTCAGTTCGCAGTTAATGTGAGGCGTACGAAGTATGCCACGTAGAGTCATTACCTCGGAACGGTATAATGACAAAGCCGCCAAAACCATGAATGAGTATCAAAAAACGCAACTGCTCGGGGTCGGAAGGATTTGGTCCAAGACGTTTGTTTCTAAAAAGCTTTACCAGTTGCCCCCGAACAGTGGCAAATAAGTAAAGCTGGGGAGCAATTGTAGGGAGGTATTCTCGAACAAGTATACTTAGTAACCGAACACGTGACATACACGAGCACGTGGTGAGTGTGACAGGGTTTATCGCCGGGCAGTACGATGAACGGCGATATGGATCAGTAACATGAGAAGTCATTAATCCAGGAGTCTGTTCGGCTGATAAGGACAAACAACGTGTGAAGTCATTTGTCCAAATGGACTGTTCGGCAACGGGATAGCCGAACAGGAGAAGAAGTTGCCCTAAAACGTAAGGCGGCGAGAATGCTTTTAAAAGGTTCCAGAACAGTGATATTTAGAAAAGGAATGAGATTTCGAGTATATAGGAAAGATACCCAACGAAAATGGGATGTTCGGCCATGCATTGGGAAAGAATCCTAAAAGGACTCTTTAGCGATGAACTGATAAAGGAACGAGAGTCCAATAGATCCTGGGTCTCCTATACGAGATAGGAATCCTAAGGGAACAAGGATTCTTGTGCAGCAAGCATCCACGAATCTATAAATAAAGAGTGAAACCTAGAGGTAAAGGTACGCAATATCTAGCATTCGTATTACATTCCTATTGATAATTAAGGTTTATCAACCAGTACGTGATACTAACTTTGGCATCGGAGGGCCTTTGCTACGAGGAGCAAAGGTGCGCTCACCCCTTGTCTGTTTTGCAGATTGAGGTTCTGACGACGAACTAGGGTTCCGGTGTAGAGGCACGTGAAGCCGTTGCAGTTCGGTGTCATCCAGAGCACCAATTGTTTTCATCCCTCTACACTAGACACCATAGCCGCCAACCCCACCCTCGGCAGTCCTCTCCAGCCCCAAATCCTCCACCTCCCAGTCCTGAAAACCCTTCCCGCCCCCCAGCTTGTGCCGCCGACCCCCGTACGCGCCCACCCAGGGCCTGTCGCCCATTGCCGCCGTTCCTCTAGCCTCTGGCGACCCTCCTCCACCCTACCCAGCCTTCGCCCGTCCTCCGGCGACCATCCTCCGCCCTACCCAGACTTCGCCCGTTCTCTGGTGGCCCCTTCTCCGCCATACCCAGTCTTCGCCAGTCCCCGCCGAGTCGCCGACTGCTCGCCATCCTCCGGCGACCTTCTTGGACCTCCTGCGACCCTCACCGCCTGTCACCAGTCTCCGGCGAACTCGTCGGTACTCTCTGGCTACTGCTACTGCTCATGTTCTGCACATTAGTAGTCTGATCTCTATTTTATGTTGCTTTAAGTTGGATTTTTTTTTTGTTGGGAATTCATGATTTGGCTCTTCGACTCATGATTTGGGGTCCTGCTATTGCTGTTACTGGTCAGAGTCCTTTGCTCCTTCTGTTGCTGTTTATTCGGCTTCTGTTTACCCTCATGTGCTTGTGTAATTGCTTTTGTTCGCTGATCATTGTGATGTATTGATGTTCGTGGCTGCCTCTGTGTTATTGGCCTAATTTCTTATTCATTACTTGGTCTATTTGCAATGGGCTCTGGCACCGAATCTGTTTCTAGCTCTCTATCCACAGGTAGTACTGTGACTTCCGCTGTTAATCGTTCTTCTCGATCGCGTGAGAGGTTATCTATTACCTCCACCTTGTTGAATGGCGGTTGCCAAGCTTGGTTCGGTCCGTCTCCTTATCTCTCTTGCCGCTAATCTTGGCTGGCCCTTATTCCAAGTGGATGTCGAGAATGCTTTCTTACATAGTGATCTTCTTGAGGAGGTTTATATGGAGCAACTACCTGGTTTGTTGGTCGGGAGGCGTTCTCAGGTATGTCGTCTTCGTAAAACTCTTTACGGGCTTAAACAGTCTCCCAGGGCCTAGTTTGGCAAGTTCAGTGATGTAGTTTTGAAATTTGGTACGAGTCGATGTCAGTCTGATCATTCTGTTTTCTCTCTCACATCTGCTCGAGGCAAAGTGTTATTTATTGTGTATGTCGATGATAATATTATTACGGGTGATGACCTTAAAGGTATTGATGCATTGAAGGTCTTTTTGCAGAGTCAATTTCATACTAAAGACTTGGGTAGATTGAGGTATTTTTTAGGTATCGAGGTGGCACGATCTAAAGATGGTAGTAGTCTATTGCAGAGGAAATATGTGCTGGATATCTTAGAAGAGACTGGTTTGTTGGGGGCGAAACTTGTCGATACCCCTATGGATCCCAATGTCAAACTATGTATTGATCAGGGGAGGCGCTATCTAGTCCTGATCAATATCGCCGTTTGGTTGGTAAACTGAATTCTCATTATTACACGTCCTGATATTTCATTTGCAGTGAGTATTGTGAGTCAGTTTATGTCTGCTCCTCGTTTACCACATTGGGAGGCCTTACTTAGAATTGTCAAATATCTCAAGTCTCATCCTAGACGTGGTCTATTTTATAGAGCTAATGGTCATTTGCGTATTGAGGCCTTCATTGATTCTGATTGGGCAGGAGGCCCATCTGACAGGAGGTCAATCACTGGATATTGTATTTTTTTGGTGGCAATCTTGTTAATTGGAAGAGTAAGAAACAGACAGTGGTTGCACGATCTAGTGCAGAGACAGAGTATAGAGCCATGGCTCACACCACATGTGAGATTGTGTGGGTGCGATATTTTCTTGAGGAGATGGGATTCAATGTGCAATTGCCTATAAATTTGTATTGTGATAACCAAGCAGCAATTCACATTGCATCCAACCCTGTATTTCATGAGCAGACTAAGCATATCAAAGTTGATTGTCATCTGGTGTGGAGAAGTTGACTGACATATTCACATTGCAACTCCTTTCGTGTCTACAAGTGCTGAATTGGCTGACATATTCACCAAGTCATTATTTAAGCCCCGGTTGGAGATGTTATGTGACAAGCTGGGTTTGTGTGATATCTGTTTTCCAGCTTGAGGAGGAGTGTTGGAATACTAGTATATCAGTATACTAGTATATTGTCCCACATTGCTTATTTACATTTGTGTAACGAATGTCTCTTTATATAAATAAATGATTATGTGTGAGGGTTAATTCAACACCCTACGCACCTTTTTCCTCTCCAAACAACATTATTTAGCAATGTTGTTAGTACTGCAAATAAAATCTGAAATTCTCTCAAGAAGGACTAATGGATGTGCAATTTGTAACAAGGTTATATTCCTCAGGGATTGGATTGAATGTAATTTCCAGAACCTCAGTGGTAGTAGTGCGCAAGTCACACATGTCAGAGCAAGTCAGTCAGTCAGTAATTTATCTTAGTGAAAATAATGTGATCACTACTGTTATTAGAGATGAGGAAAAGTGTGCAGGGTGTTAATGAACCCTTACACATATACCTTTATTTATATTACTCTGGAGAGTTACACATACATAAGATAGACGATGTGGGACAAACCCACTCTCTCTAATAAACACTTCTAACATTCCCCCTCAAGCTGGAGAATAGACATCATAAAATCCCAACTTGTTACATAAAAATTCTAAACGAGGTTTAAACAATGATTTAGTAAAAACATCTGCTATCTGAGCACTTGTGGACACATAAGGCATAGCCAACACACCAGCATCAACCTTCTCTCGAACGATATGACAATCTACCTCAATATGTTTGGTTCTCTCATGAAACACAGGGTTTGAAGCGATATGTATTGCCGCCTGATTGTCACAATACATAGGAATGGGTAACTGCACCCGAAATCCCAGCTCCTCAAGAAATGATCTCAACCAAACAACTTCACATGTAGTACGAGCCATGGCACGATACTCTGCTTCTGCACTAGACCTTGCAACAACAGTCTGTTTCTTACTTTTCCAGGTAACTAAGTTGCCACCAACAAATGTACATTAACCAGTTGTTGAACGTCAATAAGAAGGTGAGTATCGTGCCATGGCTCATACTACATGTGAAGTTGTTTGGTTGAGATAATTTCTTGAGGAGCTGGGATTTCGGGTGCAGTTACCCATTCCTATGTATTGTGACAATCAGGCGGCAATGCATATCGCTTCGAACCCTGTGTTTCATGAGAGAACCAAACATATTGAGGTAGATTGTCATATCGTTCGAGAGAAGGTTGATGCTGGTGTGTTGGCTATGCCTTTTGTGTCCACAGGTGCTCAGATAGCAGATGTACCAGTCATATGATCTGTGGCTCCTAAGTGAATAACCCAAGGAGAGGAAGCAACGGATGAACCGGTCTGTGCAAGCGTAGCTCTAAAGGATCCTGTCGCAGCCTGAAATGACAAAAAACGCTGGTACTCCTTAGCTGAAATAGCCACATCGGCAGAGGATTGAGTAAACTGTTCAGTATCCTGAGAGATAGCAGCCTGATGAGCCTGGGGAAAGTCGTGAAGATTATAATAGAACTCCGCCGTATGATTTGTTCCCCAACAATGAGTACAAAATCACGGCCACGACCGCGGCCACCTCCCCTTGATATGCGACCCCCACGATTATCAAAACCAGAGTCACGGCCACCAAAGCCACGACCACGACCAAAACTATGGCCTCCAGAGTCACGACCACGACCTCCAAACCCAGAATCATGGCCGCCAAAACCACGACCACTTACCCCATAATCGCGGCCACGACTACTAAATCCAGAATCACGTTCGCTACCGCGACCATGGCTGACAGAGAGAACAGAGCTGTCAGAAATAGCGGAAGACAAAGCAGAACGACCAGAAGTCGGTGCAGAAATAGACGATGACTGCCGGAGACGACTAAATACCTCGCTGAGTGGAGGTAAGTCACGATTTCCCAAAATCTAATTACCCATAGGGCCAAAAGTGGATGATGCACCGGATAAAAAACGAGTAACCCTCATGCGTTCACGCTGGTGCCGGATAACATGAATATCAGTCAGTAAGTGGCTCACATATATCCAATTCATTACAAATGCGCCGAAACTTAGCGTAATAATCCTCAAAAGAATCATCACCCTGAGATATATTAAAGAAAGACTGATGAAGATCATATGTGCGACGGAGATTGTCGACACCTGAATACAACCATGTTATTAGAGATGAGGAAAAGTATATGGGGTGTTAATGAACCCTTACACATATACCTTTATTTATATTACTCTGGAGAGTTACACATACATAAGATAGACGATGTGGGACAAACCCACTCTCTCTAATAAACGCTTCTAACAACTACAATTTCCAGCCTAGCCCTAGGGGCGTGGCATGGGTGTATGATTTTTCCTGCTAAATTACCATCTCTAACAACCTAGAAAGATTATGGAAATGCCTGATAGAGATGCCTTGAGACACCCAACCCACCGTTGAAGTTCCAGGGATATTTGGGTAGTTAATGTAAATTTTAGGTTTTATTGGTCGTATAGAATTATAGATGCAATGATGTTGTATCATTATCATCTCTTTTTATTTTGCACCACTGTTAAATTTTTACCACATGCTCTCATCTTTTTCATGGAAGAACTTAAACTGAAATTGTTCCATCGGTGTTATCTAGTTGATTCATCATGTGAGGCTAATATGATGTTAATTTTTTTTTCTCTTTGTAGCAGTACTGTTACACAACCATCTTTTTTTCTTCTTCTTTTTGTTTGGGTTGATTTCCTTATTCGATATGTGAAAATTGTTTGGATGGATGCCAACATTTTTCCGTGTGAACGTCGCCCACATAAGCGTTCCCAATGTTATTGTGGTGAGATAGAACAAAAAGTTAATGGTAGTGGCAACTACGGCTTGAATATTTAGGTGTCCTGAGAAGTAAATGTAAAAGAACTTGAAGCAAAATTGTCGATTTAATTGAAGGTGCTAAGGGGTTGCATTCTGGAATGCGGATATTTAGGTATGTGAAACAAGAACATAGCGTGCCATGTGCTATGAAATATGGTATGTTATGGAACACAGGGATATGCTCCTACTGATGACACTATGTACCAGTATCAAGTGGTAGACTATCAAAACATTAGAGCAAGATTTTGTTTGCTAATACTCGTTGCATGAAATACAGCTGGTAGAGGTCATGACCTAGACCTATAACAAGTATTATCTGCTCCGAGCCATGTGCCACAGGTTCCTGTAGATCCAATGTGTCTGTAATCTTGACAGGACTTTTTGTTTCTCGACCATTTTTGTTTGGGTGTAATGCGGTTTAGTTTTTTGAAAGGATTGCATCCCCTTGATGCTCATTTGTTGTAAGGCATTCAAAACTACTTTTAGAACAAACGATGCTCCAAAAAAAGCCTCAAATCAAAATGGATACTTTGTTAAATAGAGAATGCTTCAAACAAATTCAGAGTTAGACAAGTCTTAATGCCTGTATGTTGATGTTCGTCATGCTGGGTGCACTGACACCGGGAAACAAAAAGGTGAGTAGCTTTTTGTGACACTATTTTTGTACCCACCTAAGGGCATTTACAGCAGTACTGTTAGCCAAAATAACTAATCAAAAAGTGCAATTTCTTTTACCCAGCTACTTTTAACTTGCACATTCTAACGATCCTCTCTATCCATGTTAAAAACTCTGACTGTCCCAAAATGAATGACGGGTGACCATTTGGATGCTTTTTGTTGTCCCAAATTGTATGTTCATGTTGAAAAGTAAAAAGGACCAAAGATTGATTTTCCAATTTAGACCTCTCTAATTAATTAAGTTATCAAAATAAAAGAGCAATTCAGAAATGTTTGAAGGAGGGCCTTTTTAGACAGTTATTATTTAAAAATATTGTTTGTCCTAAATTTTATGGAATCCCTATAATGGTCATCCATTTTTGGATGAAGGGAATATTCATAAATTGTTACACATGCAGAGTATGTATAAATATATTTACAATTCCACATGTAAACCCAATTTTTCCTCCAGCCGGTTCTTCACTTTCTGAGTCTTAATTAGTCAGTGTCAGTGCTTTCTTCTTCTCATCAAGACTTATCCTAACCCGAAGCCACTAAACCAAAAGCCCAAAGGGCTACTTCCTCTTTCCATTCACCTAGTCAATTTGTCAGAAATCAGTATCAACATTGATAGGTCCGAATTGGCTCCTTGACTGAACTGACCTTCCCTGCTCGGGAAGGCCATTGGTCTGCTTGGTAGCTCCACGCTCCGCAAACATCAATTCCATCCTGTTCTACTCTGCAGCTCCGTGCTCCACTGAGCGAATAGACATCGACCCGGTCTAACCTAATCAGTATGTGGTTGTAACCACCTTACATGTAATCCAGGATAATCAACTACAACTCTCCGGAGTTCAAAACTCAACTACTTGATGTTATCTCCAAATGATTAAGGGATAAAAACCTCCTACTCCCTCTGCGGAATTCAAATTTGAATACCAAATGGCTCCAAGTGGTTAAGAAACTCCCTTGGGATATCGAACCCCATTTTTCTCGGCAAGCCTCACCGGCCTTTCAAACACCTCATCCAAGAGAAGGGGACAGACAGATAAACACTCCCAAACTCTCCAAACATCTCTACCTCTGCTTTATTTTCTCCGATACAAAGACTAACAGGACGAGGAGAACAACACATGCAGAGTCCGAGACCCAATCCCTTGATTGACAAGATGCCAACCAAAAAAACCCAATGGGACAAGCCCAAACTCCTCAAAGGCCTAAAAGCCCAAATAAAATGGGACAAGCCCAAACAATAAAGATCCAAACACCTAAAAGGCCTAAAAGCCTAGATAATTGGAGAAACCCAATACAATTAAGCCCAAATCAAACCATAACAAAACCCTAAAATTGCCAACCACCACTGTAGCAGCCTTCAGGATCGGAAACGCCACCGCGGCGAGAACCACCGTGAACCAGCCGTATGTCGCTGGTCCCAAAAACACTCCGAGAGACGCTAGCCGCAAACACCTTGCATCCCAACCACCACCCACACCCTCCCTGCAGATCCGAAAACCCCACCACAGCTAGAAGCCACCGCTGCCCCTTGATGGTGCCACCATGGTCTAGCCTCTCCTTCGAACAAGACCCCAATCACCATCGGAGATGAACCAGCCACCGCCTACAACAAAAACACAAAACAAATAGTACAACAGACCTGCTACAAACCACCACCACCTCCATAGCTGATAGAACCAAACCACTACCAGATTTGCTTCAACGACCACTGCGAGGACAAACGCCAAGCCATTAGGCACAAAACCGAAAACCCCTGATGTGGTTCCCGGCGGCGAGGACCCACTCAACGCCCAGCCACCACCGCGCCTAGCCGTTAGGTACCGAACCATAAACTCGAAGATGTAGATTCCGGCGGCTAAACGGAGGAAGGAAAGGAGGACGACAACGGGAGAGGGCGGAACAGGGGAGGAGCAAAACTACTGATGCCACCATGCCTTTGGTTTATCTACATACACCACAAATTGACAGAAAGGAAAAAGGGAAAGTTAGTGGTGGGTGTGTTCTGCTCGGAGTGGTTTGATAGCAGAGCAGTGGAAGAGAGAAGGGAGGGAGAGGTATACAGTGTTAAAATAGTAAGTAATTAGTTCCGACTTCCGAGTCTACAATGCCTCGTTCTATCTGGTGAGACACTTCAGCAAACATAAATTGTTGAGTAGTGTGTTGACTGTTGAGACTTCTGGAGAGTGTTTTTGAAGTTATGGCTAGCTGAAATAGCTTAATATTGTATTTGATTAGACTCTTGCACATACCCTTGTGTTGTTCTGAGGGTTTGTTCTTGCTGGTGGTGTAAAGTGTTGTTTTGTTGGCTCAACTCCTAACAGCGACTACCTTGATAAATGCCATCCACCACCTACCTTAATGACGGAAGGCTCTGGAAAGATTTGGAGCCTATAAATTCATGTGTTCTCTGTGCAAGGAAGTGTGGCAAGTGAGTGAGAGATGAGAGAGAGAGAGAGAGAGAGAGAGAGAGAGAGAGAGCTGTGTGTGGAGAGGCTGTGAGAGAGAACCAGAGAGGTGAGAGAGGGAGTAGAGTAGAGCTCCGGCGAGAGGGTGCTCCTCTGGTGAGGGGTTTGGTGTATTCACTCCATCCGTATTTGTTAGTCCATTTTGGAGTTAGCCAACTTTTTTAGGGAACATCATGATTACTTTGTACAATTCTTGTCTTTCCAAGTTTACCCTTCAATCAATTAATTCAATAGTTGAATACAAGGGTAACAGGGTACAATTGACTGTTGACACAATTTTCTAATTGACTTTCAAACATTGAGGGACCGAAAAAAGTATGTTTGTGGACTACTAACAAAACATGGACGGAGGGAGTAACTATTTTGTGAATAGTAAAATTTTCTCTCAATATTTTGTGTTTGATTCGTGTGTGTGTGTGTGTTTGGTTTTGGTCTTGACACAACATAAATGTTAAATTGTTAGGGGTTTTTTTGTTATGTATCTTTTACATAGGGGTATATTTGTCTTGTACCTTTGTCCATATATATACAAAGTGTGAGAGAGAGAAATCTATTTTTGGTTGGGCTCTCCTTTTTCCCCCCAATTTCACATGGTATCAGAGCTGCTACCTGGAGACTCTGACCATCAGCATCCATCTCGTTGATAAGGCTGGATGATGAAGACCCAGTTCTCGCCAAACACCTACAACCATTTTCCGACGCCGTACGACTCTCGTTGACCTTATACGCACCAGATCTGGTTCGTATCTTCTGGGTTCTCTAGTCATATCTTCTCCCGTTCATTTTTCTTACCACTGCCGGACGATACCCAGCCATTTCCGACGTTGGTGGTGCTAACCCATACCTATTCCGTCCATCTCTGACGCCGACAAGCTCCGACGAGTTCTTGTCTTGCTGTTCCGACGTCTTCTCTGCCTTTTCCAGCCATTTCCGACGACACCCAGTGCTCGTTCAACTTTTCTGTCGACACCCAGCCCTTCTCCGACGACGCCAAGTCTCACCGGAGCTTCGCCGGACCACCTACGACCTCCTACACCTCATACGACGACTGTTCGACCAATTACAGGTGCTTTTGTCAGGGTTTTTGGGATGTTAGAGATTGTTCTTTTGTTTATTGGAGGCTGGGTAGGTTGATTTCGAGTTCATACGGGTCGAATAGGTCTTTGTTCGCTGCTGTTGTTATTTCCAAGGCTGTTTAGCGTTGGATTTATTGGGTATTATTTGTTTGGCATCTCTGTTCTCGTGTTGTTATGTCCGGGAATCCACAAAAAGCTTCCGCTGATACAAAGAATGAGGGGAGTCGTGTTGGGCCTCTGGATAACACCCCCCTCGATATTTGTCAAATTAAATTGGATGGTACCGACTATTTGCTCTGGTCTCGCTCTTTTACCTTGGCCATTACGGCCAAGGGCATGTCGAAATTCATTGCAGGGCCTGTTACACAACCAATAGATGGTGGACCAGACTTTAAGACTTGGAAGTCACAAAATGCTTTGGCTATGACTTGGTTATTCAACTCTATGATCCCTACTATTTGTCATACCTTCTTGCTACTCAATACTCCATTTACGGTTTGGACTACTGTGGCACAAACCTATTCCCGAAAGGGGTAATGATGCTCAAGCCTTTGAGTTAAGGAAGAAACTTAGGGGATTGGATCAACACAATCGATCTCTTGCTGAGTATTGTGCAGAGTTGCGTGGAGTGTGGCAAGAGCTTGATTACTATCGGGTTTTTCAAGCTGTTTGCACTGCTGATGCTACTACATTTCACCAGATGGTGGAGAAGGAGCGCATTTATGATTTCCTTGCTAGTCTTGACATAGAATATGATCCGATTCGAGTGCAGGTGCTAGGCCGGGTTCCTTTTCCTACTCTAGGAGAGGCCTATGCTTGTGTTCAACAGGAGGAGAGTAGAAGGAGTGCGATGGTTCATCCTTCAATTCCGGATCGCTCTGCCTTAGTTGCTATTCCTACTCCACGGGATGGTAAGTCTACTCAGGGTCAGCTTGGTGAGAAGAGTGGTCTTGTTGATAAAGAATTGCTCCGGTGTGACTATTGCAATAAAACCAGGCATACGAGAGAATTCTGTTGGAAGTTAAATGGTCGTCCCTCTCGTGGGAAAGGCAGTGGTCGAGGTGGTGGTCCTGTGCGTTCTCATGCACATGTTTTGGAGTTTACTGTTGACATGATGCCTGACCCTATTGGTGCTCATTTGCAAGCTCCCTTGCCTGGTACTTCCCAAAGTAGTAGTCTTTTTTCTCAGGGGGAGTAACAGACTCTCAGGCGCCTAATGGCCAGGTTTGATTCTCCATGGTCCACGGCTTCTATTTCCACTACATCCTCGTATTTTGCTCCACGGCTTCTACTTCCACTACATCCGGGTATTTTGCTCACACAGGTATCCCAGCTAGTGCATCTACTGCTTCTTCCTCTCTTCCTTGGATAATAGATTTTGGTGCCACCGATCATATGACAGGTTGTTCATCCTTTTTTGACTCCTACTTTACATGTTTTGGTAAGGATAAAGTCAGAGTAGCTGATGGTTCCCTATCTGCTATTTCAGGGAAAGGTTCCATCCGTTATTCTCCAACCATTTCTCTTTCTTCAGTTCTCCATATTCCAAATTTTTCAACTAACCTTCTTTCGGTTAGTAGTCCTACCCACTCATTGAATTGCTCTGACATTTTTTCCTACACATTGTGTCTTTCAGGAGCTGGATACGGGGAGAATGATTGGCAGTGGTAAAGCTCATGGTGGTCTATATTTTTTGGAGTCTGCACTTCGTCCATCTTTTACACCTTTGTCGTTAGGTCAAGCTCTTGCAACAGAAACGAGTTCAGCTCTTCCTTTATTGCATCAGTGGCATCGTAGATTAGGTCATCCATCTTTTGGGATTTTAGAAAAACTTTTTCCTACTTTAACTAAGCAATGTAGTAGGAATCAGTTTTTTTGTGAAGCGTGTGAGCTGGCTAAACACAAACGCTATTTTTATGCTCCTGTTAATCAAAGAAGTGATTCTCCTTTTACAATTATTCATTCTGACGTTTGGGGTCCTTCCCCGGTTACTTCTATTTCTGGTTATCGATGGTTTGTCACTTTCATTGACTGTTATTCTCATGTCACTTGGGTGTATTTATTTCGGTCCAAAAATGAAGTGTTTTCATGCTTTAAATCTTTTCATCAGATGGTTCGTACGCAATTTGACACCAACATTAAAATCCTTCGTAGTGATAATGGGACTGAGTACCTTGATGGGCAATTTCGGGCATATCTTAGTGAGTATGGCATTCTTTTTCAAACAACTTGTGTTGGCACTCCACAACAGAATGGGGTTGCTGAACATAAAAATTGTCATCTTGCTGAGGTAGCCCGTTCTCTCTTGTTCACCATGAATGTCCCAAAATTTTATTGGGGCGAAGCTGTTCTTACTGCAGCTTATCTTATCAATCGCATGCCCATCTATTGTTCTTCAGTTTAAAATTCCTCTTAAGTTTCTCCCTCGTAGTTCTTCGGTTTCTTCCCTTCCACCCAAAGTTTTTGGTTGCATATGTTTTGTCCATGCTCCTAAACATCCTGGTGGCAAGTTAGATCCCAAGGCTCGTAAATGCATTTTCCTTGGCTATTCCCCTACCTAGAAGGGATATAAATGCTATGACCCTCACTCTCGTAAACATTTTGTTTCTATGGATGTCACTTTTTGGGAAACAACTTCTTTTTACCCTCTCTTCGCTACATCTCTTCAGGGGGAGAATCATATGGAGGAAGAGATGTTGACATCCCATACTCAGGGGTCATGGTCTTACTTCCGAATACCTTGTTATGGTGAGGGGGAGAAGGAAAACTCTAGAGAAGAACCCATATCTGAAGCAAGAGCAGAACATGACATGAGTGGCCAAGATGTTGATGATGGTAGGCTTTACCTGCATAGGTTGCCTAACTTGCAAAAGTTTTCTCAACGGAAAAAGGGACAACCGGCCTGTGCGATACCACCTTGCCAATCACTATCACCTACTCCGGTTTCAAGTCCAGTTTCTGATTCTTCAGCTGACTCATCTGGTAATGAACCATCCCTTCTTGTTTCTGATAATCTTGATGCTCCTATTGCTCATAGAAAAGGAGTTAGACAGTGTACTCAACATCCCATCTCACAGTTTGTTTCATATGATTGTTTATCTCCTTCGTATCGTGCATTTGTTTCCTTTCTCTCTTCCATATCTATCCAACAGAGTTGGACAGAAGCATTCATAATACCTAAGTGGAAAGAAGCTATGGTAGAGGAGATGACGGCTTTGAAAAAGAATGGCACCTGGGAACTAGTGTCTCCTCCGGAGGGAAAGAAATCAGTGAGTTGTAAATTGGTGTTCACAGTGAAACATAAAGCAAATGGGACAGTTGAGAGGTACAAGGCAAGACTTGTTGCCAAGGGCTATACTCAAACATACGGAATTGACTATGAGGAAACCTTTGCTCTGGTAGCAAAGATGAACTTTGTTCGAATCTTACTCTATTGTGCTGCTACTTTGAATTGGCCTCTTCAACAATTCGATGTTAAAAATGCATTTCTTCACGGTGATCTAGAAGAAGAAGTGTACATGGATATACCACCAAGTTTCTCTTCCTTTGCAATCAAAGGGAAGGTGTGTAGATTGAGAAAGGCCCTCTATGGATTGAAGCAATCACCGAGAGCTTGGTTTGACAGATTTCTTAAAGCAATGTTGAGATTTGGCTACCGCCAAAGCCAGGCAGATCATACTATGTTCATCAAGGGAGATAATGGCAAGATTGCCATCCTCATTGTCTATATGGATGACATAATTATGACTGGCAATGATGCAGAAGAAATACTCCACCTTAAGGCTCGTCTTGCTCAAGAGTTTGAGATTAAGGACTTGGGGTCATTGAGATACTTTCTTGGGATGGAGGTGGTAAGATCTGATAAAGGTATCTTTGTCTCTCAAAGGAAGTATATTCTTGATCTCTTGGAAGAAACGGGGATGTTGGGGTGCAAACCTTCAGACTCACCTATTGCGGCTAATCATCATCTCAGTGGAGCTATTGGGGAACATACAGATAAGGAAAGATATCAGAGGCTTGTGGGCCGCCTGATATACTTATCTCACACTAGACCAGATATTACATACGCCGTTGGAGTTGTCAGCCAATTTATGCATGAGCCATGTACAGTGCATCTGGATGCAGTCTATCGTATTTTGAGATATCTCAAATAAGCTCCAGGTAAAGAAATTTTGTTTTCCAATCATGGTCACTTGAGGTTGGAAGCATTTACTGATGCAGACTGGGCTGGTTGGATGATAGACGCTCCACTTCTGGCTACTGCACCTGTTTTTGGTGGGAATTTGGTTACATGGCGCAGTAAGAAACAGTCAGTGGTAGCTAGATCTAGTGCAGAAGCTGAATATAGGGCTATGGCTCACAGCGTGTGTGAGCTTTTGAGGCTCCAAACCTTGTTGAAGGATTTGGGACTCTTTGACGATGGTCCTATGAAACTTTATTGTGACAACAAAGCTGCTATAAATATTGCTCATAATCCTGTGCAGCATGACAGAACGAAGCATATCGAGATTGATAGGCATTTCATCAAGGAAAAGTTGAGCAAGGGTTTGATATGTATGCCGTTTGTAAGGTCTGAGGACCAGTTAGCTGATATATTTACGAAAGGGCTAAGTAGTAAGATTTTGCATCCCATTGTGTTCAAGTTGGGCTTGATAGATATCTTTGCACTAACTTGAGGGGGAGTGTTAAATTGTTAGGGTTTTTTTTGTTATGTATCTTTTACATAGGGGTATATTTGTCTTGTACCTTTGTCCATATATATACAAAGTGTGAGAGAGAGAAACCTAATTTTGGTTGGGCTCTCCTTTTTCCCCCCAATTTCACAATAAAGCCTCTTTTTTTTTGAACAATTGTTGGTAAAGGCTAATGTTTGAAATTTCATGTTTGCTTTAATTTCATGTCTTTGCATGTGATCGTAGTTCAACATTCTTGTTTCTTACTACTTTGTAGCTACTACAGGTTGTAGTTCTGATAAACTGGGCTATTCCTTTCACTGGTTAGAGGAATGAGATAATCATGCTGCTTTTTCACTTACAGATGCGATAAATAACTGTACTCGTTTCTTGAATTTGCAGTCACAAGCTCAACACATGATGGCCTCCTACCAAGGCACAGAGTAGACTGGTTTCTGAACCTGTTTCGATCTTTCCATATCCTTTTGACTTTTGAGGATATCATGTTTAAAGCTCATTTCTTGTTACATATACTGATCTGAGCAATGTAATATTTTAGGGTTGCTTTTTATGTTCTTTGTGGGCGGCCAGTGTTGTGTATCGGCATGGTTTGTATATTAAGGTGTCTTCTCAAGAAGAATGATTATTTGGTGAATATTAATAACCTTTGCTGGATTTATTGAAAAAACTTTCTTAGGTTAGGCAAGAACCGGATGTTTGGCGGTGAAACTGGTTGTCATTTGAGAATCTTTATTGTGATTGAATACCTTTTGTGGCTAGGCAAGGACCTGATATTTTGGCCACGAACTCATTGAAAAGGTCAATTGTGCATTCTTTGTCTGTCCTTCGCACCTTGTTGCCGTTCTCTTTATTTTTGGATTCGCTGAGATGATGTGGGATTTTGAGGCCATAATTCTGGTACTTCTGGTAGAGGTGAACCATTCCCTCGCTTTGTAGGGAACAGAAGGGTTTTCTTCCGTCTATCATATGCTAGTTTTCTATTCATTTCATAAAATGTGGTGCGCTGTAGACTGTAGTGAGGCATGCAGTTAGGAATCTAGGATGTTTTTGTTTAACGCATTCATTTTCGGAAACATTATTCTTGTTGGCATCACTGTTCTTGCAGTTATCTGAATTATTTTGATGTGAAGATATGAGAACTATTGAATGGCACAGGATTCAATATCCTTTTTTCTTTTTTGGAAACAAGGTATTCCGGTCTTATGCACATCTCAACTAATTCCCGGAGTCTGAAAGCTAAAAACCACATAAATTTCAATGTTTTCTTGTTAGCTCCTCAATTCGTGCTTATACTCTTGACCAAGCCCAAATTCAGTTGTACGGAAATGGATATGAAAGGAGAGAATTTCCTGTTACAAAAGAAAGAAAGTTGTAGGACTACAACTTCACTTTTCTAGAGGAAGGTTTTCTTGCAAAATATGTCTTGCAAAAAAATTGTTTTCTTGAAACTTTTGTTAATAGGCACACCCACAAAAAAAAAAAAAAAAATCTTCCTTTCTTCAATTTTTTTTTGAGAATACAATTCCAATGCAACGTTTCTGACAAAGAATGGAAAAAAACAAATTTCTTGTGATTTTTTTAGTGTCTAGTTACGAAAGTTGTGGGACCTGTGATTTTAACTTTGCTACTAAAAAATACTGGCCTTGTTCGTTTGATAACTTTGAGTATTTTAGTTTTGGTAGTAGGTGGAGAGAGAAATAGAGTAATGATTGGAGAAATAGATAATGAGTGGAAAGAGATAAAAAGAGAAATGAAATTAATAATTGAAGAAATAGAGTAATGATTGAAAAACAAAGTAACAATGAGAAACAAACAAGGCTACTACTTTCATGCAAAGTAAGTTTAGCAAAAGGGAAGTAATTTTAGTTTCATGTGAAATTCTTTGGTACAGAACAAATCCTGTTCCTTTATTTCAATTTACCTCATTTCTCTAAGAATATATTTTCACGCAACATTTGTGACAACTGGACGGAGTCTGAGTGGTAAATTCGGGACATCCGTGTTTTGAATGGTCATTTGCTGGTTTCCAATTCTTCCACTTCTTTTTTTTTTTCCAGTTCTGTTGAAGTCTTGTCTTTGTGGGGAACAAAGGAAAAAACCACCAAAGACACATACTTAAACCCCTGTTCTGTTCCTTTGCTGCTTTTTGCAATTTCGTATACCAATCTAGTATTTGTTTCGTTCGGGTTTCCTCCAAAGTTTTGGTCCTTTTTTTTTCTACTTCTTCTCTTTATGGAAAGAGAGCGAAGCTGCTTATGATATTTCTCTCATTTTCTCCTATTGTAGTTTGTTGACTCAGCAGATGAATACTTACTATATTTAAACAATCAGCTTTCTTCTTTTTTTTTACGGTCAGGGATATCCGGATCAACTTAGGCGTACTTACACTAATTCTTCTTTGGTCCAATCAAAGGCAGGTCCATTCACACTGGGACTAAGGAATTTATCAGAAATTACTTTCTTGTGAATTGACTCCAAAAATCGAATCCTAATTAATTGTGTGGGAGCAAACTTACCAAACTAACAAGACTGACCCCTAGGGCTTAAGAATCACCTTTCTACTGCCTTTTAGATGTGGTGTTGTTTCAATCTTTGGATTACTCCATTCGACTCCTTGTGCTTTAGAAAAAAGCTAATCTCTTGCATGGTTGTAAATGATTGGAAATTGTAATGCAATTCTCCAGTGACTAGGTTTTGGACCCAGCATTCTCCTTTAGGAAAAGAAAACGAAATTGGAATTGAATTCTTTGAGTGGCAAGTCTACTCATTTTCCTTTATTTTTTAGCTTATTCATGCCAAAGAATTTAGATTCCGTTCTTCAATCGAGTCATGCTTCTAGAAATAAGTTATGGACTCGTCTTCGTGCCATGAATCGGCCGGCGACGTATTCAGAGAGCAGTTCCGTGGGAGATACTTTGATTATATTAGTGTTTCGTGCCTATGGTTTGAACTGGGTTTTCCGCTGGATACTCTACTACCAAGTCGAAGATGGACCCTATACTGGCACCTCGTGCTGGTCTGCTTCGGCAACACGCATCAAAGAGCCTGTAGCCTGTAGCGCTTTCAGCAGTGCTCGTGTCTTAGATATTGGTGGTTTTGGCTCACTCCTATTACTGTGATGTAATCTTCACCTTCAGGCTTTGAATGATCGAGGCAATTTCCTGTTGATAAAAAAAAAAAACTCGTCTTCACTTTCGAGAGCGTAACCTAGTATTAAATTAAGATCCTTTTCTAGCTTTGGAAGCGTGTAAGCTTTTAGTACTCTATTTGTCCTATTTTAAATGTCCCGTTTCGTAACTCCAACTTATTAAGAAAATATCATCATTACACCTTTCACCAAAGTTATCAATTCCGTTCCGTACCGGCCGGTACGTACCGTACCGGTGCGTAAACGGAACGCAAAAAGTCATGTTCCGTTCCGGTTGAAATACCGGCCTGTTCCGGTCAATACCGGACGTACCGGACAATACCGGTCTGTTCCGGGCATTTTCCGGCGTTCCGTACCGGTCCTTTTTTTTTTTTTTTTACATTTTGTTTATGTTTACACTTAAAATTTTAAAATATGGTAGATTTATATTAAATATATATATAATATTAATTGCGGTAAATCCGGAACGGTACCGGAATACAGCCCGGTACCGGTACGTACCATTCCAGTAGTGAAAACGGTACGCTGACCGGTACGGTATTGACAACTTTGCCTTTCACATCAACTTTTACCACTAGTTTCCCTATTTACCCTTTATGTAGACATCATCATTATACTTTTACTCGCTAACTTTTTAAAATGGAATCTACTTTTATGGGCAAAATGGAAAATGTACCAACTTTTATCCACTAATTTTACAAAATGGATACTTATTAAGGGACAACCCAAAATGGAACATTGGACTTTAAAAAGGGGACAAAGGGAGTGTGTGTTTTTTGTTATCCCATTTACTTTGAAGTATCTCATATAAATTAAAATCATCACATGTGATAATTGCTCATATGATATAAATCGGAAATCATCACAGTCCTATTTCACGATAGTACTTTAGCTGTTAACTAGGGTTTGTCCGTGTCTAAAGGCACGACGCAACGTGAGATCTAATTAGTGGCAATTAATATTGTTTGGGAGGAAGAGCCGTAGGATTCATGAAACAAATCAATGGTTAGGATTTATAAAAAGATAAGATTTAAAAATTCTTCTCCCTTATTATGTAGATGTAGATGTGTATGTAGTTTTAATTTAAATTTGTCAGGCCGTGTGGACTTCTAAAGATCATCTTGTCCAATGGCATTGATGCATATCAAGGTCTTCTTTATTTTTTTTTTCGAACCGATAGTGCCCTCTTTTATTATGTATTTTTCTTATATAGTATAATAAAAATATGGAATGATCTGATTGGTAAAAAAAGGGGTCCTCTATAGCCATTTTTTGGTGCAAGAGGATTATTTAGAGATTCTCAAAATTCTCATGTGATCTCGTGACTGAAAATCGATCACTTGGTATATGAAGGTATCAAGTTATGGATTTTTGGCCGGCTCAATAATATATTGAAGCAAAAACTGAATGACTTTTCGTCATAATGAAGTTTTTTTTCTATTTGTAAGTTCTTTTTATCAAAGCCTAAAAAATAGTAATTATTCAGGGATCTCAGGGCGCTGGACATTGATCACATGACGTCTGAGTGTTCCTTACACACCAAATAATAACTATGCATTTATGTGGAGTCCATTAATAACTGTGGAGCTAGCCCATGTCCACCAGGAGCACGGGCCCCCATTGTATTCTTTGAGTTTTTTTTTTTTTTTTTTTTTGAGTTTGAGTTTTTAAATGAAACTTTATTTTTATTAAATACTTAGCAAAATTGGAAATTGAAAGAGATTATATTTGTCCATTAATTTATTTGTTCAGAATTTAGCATTAATTATACCTCTTAAAACTACTACTGTTGACTATTGCGAGGGCGTTTCCAAACATGGATCATGTTTAAAAAGTGTAATGCAATCGAATGGGTGTATAATTGATGAGTGATAACATGATTGCATACTTGATAGAAGATACTTTTGAAAGCATTCACAATAAACTATCATGCACAACTTTCAAAATACGAAAACTCGCCTTGCTATACTATATAATTTCACATAATTTGTAGTTTTATGATCAATAGGCTAGTTATGTTAGTATTTTCAATCGAAAAATGTTCTTGTTGCCTTAATATCGTTACCTAGAAAACTTTTTTGTTGGGTTAGTGTACAGTTCCCTCACTAATTCATAATAATTCCAGTTACGCCACTGAGTCCTTATACTAAGGGAAAAGTTTAAAATGACTCCTGAACTTTGCACAAAATGTCACAGAGACAACTGAATTTAAGTTTATTTCAATTAAACACATGTACTTACAAAATCCCCAAATTTAGAAACATGAACTTAAGTTTATTTCAATTAAACACATGTACTAACAAAATCCCCAAATTTAGACCCCCGCTGTTATACTCCGTCCCAAAAATTGCCGATATGGCATCTCCAACCCGTTTAAGTTGCCTGCCTTATTGCACATGTTTCTAATAAGAACGATTCACCCAAGCGAAATCCATAGGCAGACTTCAAGTCTAGGGGTGAAGTGAGGGAGATGGTGGAACAATAGGCAGACTTCTGGAGAGAGAAATGGAGGAAAATCAATTAGGTTAAGGTCATTTTTCCTCCAAACCATGTTTTTTTGCCCAAACCTAGTTCTTTTTTCTGCTCAGCAAACTTCTAATGATGGATTTCGCGTGCGTGCATCGTCCCTTGTTGGAAACATGTGCAATGGAGCAACTTAAATGGGTTGGAGATGCCATGCAACAATTTTTGAAACGGAGTATAACGGCGGGGGTCTAAATTTGGGAATTTTGTTAGTACAAGTGTTTAATTAAAATAAACTTAAGTTCAGGTGTCTACAGGCTGCTTATAGCTCGATGGTCTGGTTTCCTGGTAAAACCCTATTTCGCCCAAGTTGTTGTTTTGGGTAAAAGTCAAACAACAAAGCAATAAGCCAAACAACAAAACAATAATCGTCATGCGTTTTCTTTTTGTTTTGAACTTTATCTTGGATATTTAAAAAATTATTTGGATAAAAGTCATAATTTTTACTTTTCTGATTTATCTTGACGAAACAAATTAAAAAACCACAAAAGTTGAACGCAAAACTAACAAACACGAATTTTTTTTAAATAATAACCCAAAAATATTGGGGGAACTCAACCTGAATTAACAAATAAGTGGAATCCCAAAGCAGAGCCGCTGTCAATTGTACCTTTCCATTCTGAATATCCTCTAACTCCAAAAAAAAAAAATTAACAAACGCATCAAGATCCAAATCCACAACTCAAATTTGAAAAACAAATTTAAAGAAAATCATTTCGCACCAAAACAACGTTTCAGATCTTTTTCTCGACAGATATTCAGTTCCGAAAAAATAGATGATTTTATAAATATAACTCCTGAGTAACACAATAATTCAGAAGTTAACTTCTGATTAATTTCCGATGATTCAGAACTTTACTTCGGAACAAGAATCGGAACTCAACATCTAAATTCCTTTGATAAATTCGGAAGTCAAACTTTCGAATTTGGCCAAAGCCTTGAACCTTTCCTGAAGCATGCCTTTTCGCCAAAGCCTTGAACCTTTCCTCTGTTTGCATTGAAAATGATAATGCTCAGCTTATTTCTTTAAGTGTTTCGGAACTTGTTCCTCCTTGGGAAGTTTTGGCAATTATTTCTGATATTCGTTTACTTGCTTGTGAACTGAGGCTTTCTTTCTGCTGGACCCCCCGGGAAGGAAATGAGGCTGCTCATTGGATTGCGTCCTATCAAGCCTCTACCTTAGGTCTAGATTGGGTGGTTTCCCCCTTGCAGTTTTGTTTTCTATTTTATGTAATGACGCTCTTGTGCATCAATGAAATTCTGTTCAAAAAAAAAAAAAAAAAAACTTTGGATTTTGGCAGTGGTTTTCGGTACTGACTATCGGATCCCTTATTTTTCATTTTGATTTTAGATTTTTCCTTGATTTGGTTGATTTTCTAGATTGGATTTACCAAACCCACATCTCCGTTCCTTGGAAGCTAAACTTTACCATATCGAGTTTTCAGAAAGCTAAACTTACTACTTCTTTGCTCCACAATCCAGTTGGATTTTCGGCTTCAATTCGATCTCGATTTCGTGGCGTCGCAGATGATGGCAACGGTGGTCAGGAGTCGGGAGGAGGAAGAAGATGTGGGGTTTTTGTTAGGAAGGGGTAAGTTAATTGGGAATTTCAAGGGATTTTTTTGGGTGGTATTTAAGTTGTTATTATCAATAAAAAAAAATGGTGTGTGTGTTTTATTTAGATGTTGTATGTAGTAAATTGTGGGTTGCAAACGAAGCTGCAAGGTTATCAAAACAAATAGCTCACCACTGTTCGACTAACATCTCCTACTAACTATACAATATAGGCAAAAAAAAAAAAGAAAAGAAGTTGGTTGTCTCACCCTCCGTCTACAGTAGAGGTGGAGGTTTGAGGCCCATAGGAGGCAAATTTGAGGTTTAGGGCTATGGACAACCTGTTGATTAACATATTCACACTCCACTAATATCCGTTGATATATACAATATTGGCAAAAAAAAAAAAAACGAAGCCAGAGTAGATTCCTGGGATCTCCCTCCAGTCCATGCTCGGGTCGTTTCTGAGCTCTTTTCAGATTTGTTTTGATATTCGGAGCCGTTAAAATTTTAGTTCTCGTCTAGAAAATTAATGACATGAAAATTGATGCTAATTGGATATCATTTGATGTATACAATATTCGGAAAAAAAAAAAAAAAAACTGCTGCATTCTAAGGCTTGAAGGGGATCCTTTGGCCGGTCTCTCCACATGAGTTTTTTCGCGTGCAATTCCTTGCCCCCAAAGAAACAAAAAGTTGAAATATTATTCAATGCTCATCAAACATTATCATCGAGTACTGTTGCATTAATGTATGATATGTTCATTAGTTTGGACCCATTACATTTTATTTATGAGATTTGAATAATAATTCAACTGGCATGTGTCATATGATAATTGAGAGGATCAATGTTCCAATAGTGCGTCATATTAATCTCTACTAGTCATCACCTGTATATAATTATGGGTACCTACTAGTAAAAATATGTGCACGACATTCAATCACAACACTCTCACGTAAGCGTGGAGCCTGCGGGTTGGATCCACCTATAGATCCCCCCATGTAAGAAATAGTACGAAAGTGCAAGATACATTGGTCAAAGTGAATTTATACTTATTCATAGTACTTACCTATTGCTAAAAATTAAAGATATATACACCATATCAACCATAATACTCTCACACAAGTGTAGGGCCTACGGGTAAGTTGCACCCCATATGAGAGTGTTGTAGTACTAATTCATATTTGAAATGGAATATGTTAAACAAAATATATAACATTTTAAAGTTTCAAACTATCTTTGATACATACATACATATATATATATATATATATATGTGTGTATGTGTGTGTGTGTGTGTGGGGAGAGCCTAGCAGACGTAATGCCTATTTGTTCATGACTCATGACTCAAGATCCCATTGTATGTAACTCCCAACCATTCTCACTCCGAATGGTAGTTGAGAATGGGGTTAAAAAAAAAAAAAGGAAAAAAAAGGGTAGAGGGAAAGTTAGTTAATATTTAAAATTTTTTGATTTTATAATAAAACTAATAGAGATGGTATACGTTGGTGCAAAAGCAGTTTTTGGTGACAAAATTATATGATGCCCAATAATATAATTCGGCAATAGAACTCCACTTTTAATATAAACATATCAATTTCGAATTTTTTTTTATAAATTAAAAGAACTCATGGATATCTTGTAAATTTATGAATTTTTTTTTTGAAAAATCCATATTATTTTTAAATTCTTGTTTGCGGATCAGATATTTATTTTGAGACAAAGGAATGTTTTTCCTTCGTAATTTCACACTATTTCTTATAATTCTACAAATGTGTGAACTTATTTATGTATACATTAAAAATTTCATTTGTAGCTCTAAAACTGCATGCAAGTATAAATATATGACATTTTTAGTTCGTTAATTAGGGTTTCTGAATGAATTTGAGTTCAAAACAAGTTGAGCTGGGCTCGTTTGTAGCAGCCCTAATCACATTTGTATACGTGTGTAAATGTGTACAACTATATGCATCTTCTCTCATCTCTCTCTCTCTGCATAAACACTCAACAAGTTTCCCGTACCCTTTGCTTCCATCATCATCATCCCCGCACACACCGCACACCCCCCACAACCACAACCCCCCCCGCCCCCCGGCCTTCTATGTGAACGCATGGTCAGTAAATACAAAGCAAAGAACAGAAGCAAACGAAAAACCCTAGATTTCTTCGGGTCTTCGAACCTCTCGAAGATCGCTTAGCACCACACCACTCTTTAGGTACAAAAGTTTAATAAAAATGGCTGTTTTATGGTTTGTGACCCTGAAAAACCTAATAATCATTCTTTCTGTTGTTTATTATTCCTTTATTTAAGTGTATGTGCATAGCTTTTGCTTGTACTATTGCCTTATTTATTTTTCTCCATTGTATCGGTGAAGATTTTCCCTGTTGACTAATATATATATTTTCTCTGTAGTGATTGTTTGATCACTCGTTCGCTGTATTTTGGTGGATTGCATAGTTTTATATCTTCCTATCATTGTGGTTGTTTTGTGTCTTTTTAGCTATGAAATTGTTGAGATTTTCCCTTTTACGTTTATTTTTTGCCTTTTGTTGTGCTGGCTGATTTTTATTATTATTTTTTTTGGGTACTATTTCTAAATGAATGGCCTTTTGAATCGAATCTCGTGTTGTGTAATTGTTTTGGTTTTGATTATTGGTGGGTACTTTGAAGTGTTAGAAATCTATGTTGATCTATTGGATTCATTAAGTAGTTCATGCTGTGCTCAAATATCGTTCTTTGCCTATGTGGGAGGGATGACATCCCCTTGGTATTGATAAATGGAGTATCTTTCTAGTTCAGAAACAGAAGGCATTATTCGTCGCTGATTATTTCTATTTATTTTTATTTTTTGTGTCGGTGTGCGTGTGTTTGTGTGTGGTTGCATTGATTGTTAACAATATCGTTACAGTTATATGTTTACTTACAATGACATGGTCTTGCTTTTTCTTTTTAATCACAGATTTGGTTTTTAGTAAACACTTTTTTATTGTTTGATTTTTGGCTGAGGGACTGATCCTGGTTAACTTGGCTTTATTTTGTGTGGATCGCGTTTTGGATTATGTCTGGTTGTTTCCTAATTGCTCTCACTTTTGATTTTACGTTGGTAAAATAGTTCTAACATTAATTTTATATAGAAATATAGGGTGCATATAATTGTTTGTAATTATAGAGGTAACTCAAATTCTCCGTTTATCTATGTAGGAGAGAGTATATAACGTAATCTGCATTGATAAATGGAGACTCGAGGCCAAAAACGGGCTGAAAAGGTTGATGAGTTGCCTGCTGACAAGCGAGCATGTAGTTCATTGGAGCTAAGACCAAGTTCATCCAACTCACCTGTTCAAACTCCAATTAACCCCCAAAATTCAACTCTTGAAGCCCACGATGGCGACATGGACACATCGTCATCGGCTTCAGTATCAACCCGATCGGAAGGGGAAGGTGAAAAGGACTCTGCATACGAGTCATCTGATTCAGATGGAGAACATAGGCACAACAGCCTTCGTGATTATCAGAGAATGCGATCGGACGATCACGGGAAGTTTAAGAGGGTCTTGTCAAGTTTAGGCCAAGAGGGTGATGATTCTGCGGCGTTGGCTGCTCTTACTGAGCTATGTGAATTGCTGTCCTTTTGCCCTGACAGCTCTGTATCAGGCTTGATGGCAGACACATTATCTCCAATTCTTGTAAAGTTGGCAAGGCACGAGACCAATCCCAATATAATGCTTTTAGCTATCAGGGCTATAACTTATTTATGTGATGTGCATTCTCGATCATCTGGTTTTCTTGTACGGCATGATGCAATTCCTGCTCTTTGTCAAAGATTAACGGCCATTGACTACGGCGATGTAGCCGAACAAGTATGCCAAAGCTTGCTTTAGTACATTTTGACCAGTGTATGTATATCCATAGTTGTGTATCCGGTTTATATTTTAAGCACCCTTTATCTGTAATGCAGTGCTTGCAAGCCTTAGAGAAAATCTCATTTGAGCAACCACTTGCGTGCTTACAATCCGGAGCAATTATGTCTGTTTTAACTCACATTGAATTTCTCACAACAAGTGTGCAGGTAATGTACTACCACAGTGTATTTTTAGTTCAGAAACTGAGGGATTGTTCTTTGCTGGAATTTTTGTTAAACTTGTGTATTGATATTGCACGAGTTAGAAGACTGAAATTTGTGGTTTCCCTCTTTTCATGTTCCTTAGAGGGTTGCACTTTCAACTGTGGTCAACATATGTAAGAAACTTCCATCTGAATGTCCTTCACCTTTCATGGAGGCAGTTCCAATATTGTGTACTCTACTTCAGTATGAGGATCGTCAGGTCTTTCTTTTGTCCTTATAGGTTCTTGTAGCACTGGATTTCTGCTTTTGGAACTTTTTATACTTGTCTGTATGATCTGACAATTTGTAATATTTGGAATTTCTTGCTTATTTTCCCCCCTGTCATGCCGCAGCTTGTTGAAAATGCAGCGACGTGCTTGATAAAAATAGCAGAACGAGTATGCCACTCTTCTGATATGCTGGATGAACTTTGTAAACATGGGCTGATTCATCAAGCTATGCATCTTGTCGACGTGAATTGTCGAACCACTTTATGCCAACCCGTTTACAGTGTATGCAGTCTCTTGATTTATATTCTACTTGATAGGTGTTCCATATCCTACTGCATTTGTTTATACGTATTGTTTTTCCGATATTGGTTTGCAGGGTTTGCTTGGGCTGCTTGTCAAACTTGCTTCTGGTTCACTTGTTGCTTACAGGACTCTTTTCGAGCTTAATATCAGCAGTATATCGAAGGACATCTTGTCCGCTTATAATCTTCCACATGGAGTGCCTTCTCCTAGTATGGTTGATGGACATTCCTACCAGGTAATATTCTATATGGCTATATTACACAACTCTACTGGTTCATAGAGCAATCTGCTTCTATTTTTGTTACCTAATGTCGATAGCTATATCATTTGGAAGGAAGTAGATTTGACTATATTTTTATGTGCCTTACCATTTTATCTGGACTAGGACATGTGAAACATTTGGAATGACTTTATACCAGAAGATACGAGTGTTGATTGCATAATAAGATATTAATTGATTTCCGGAATAATTATTTTATAATGCAATCGAACAGGGGAAATGATAGATGATTTTAGTTCATAATTGGATCTTAAGGAGCCAAAACCCTACACCCGATATGACCATGCCAACACATGATTTCTAGAAAATTGTAGACACGGTATGTCCAAATTTTTGATAAGTGAATAGAGTATTATTAAGTATATGCCAAGGGGTCGTTCCCCTATTGCTGAAAGAAGATCGAGAACATAAAAAGATGCAGTTAGAAGCCCCTCCAAAGTAATATACTATGAACTATGAAGTCAACAAAAATCCCTGTTGATCCAAAACACAAAAGCTCTACATATCAACAATTATTCATTTGTTGCGCATCATCATAAGTTCTCCTATTCCTCTCCCTAACATTAGGCATAGGGAAGCAATACTGGACAACTCTGTGTATTTTTTTTAATGAATATGTGATTGTTTTATCTATATATCTACAACATACAAAATGCAACCTAACCCCAAGAAATTGAAGCAAACTATATGTTCAAAATCTAGAATTCATATCTCGTTGTACCGTTCACATGATAATTGTATTTCATGAGTGGAATATATGGAAGTTTATAGCCATAACTGGCGATGCCAGCTTATGAGCCATGGTGTCAGGTGACCCCATGGGAAAAAAATTTAGAGCTACAGTTAATAGTTTTCGAACTACCAGTTTTCTGTCTGACTTTAACAATATGACCTCGTATCCAAAACACCGGATAATTTTCCCTTCCAGCCCAAAACTCTTGCCTAATTTACACCCACCAACACCGCCGCCACAAAACCCCCCCCCCCCCCCCAGTCTCAAGAAACTATGCATTCAAGAAATTATGGCAAGAAACACCAATACACCATTTAAACTTAGTACGGATTTATGGTTTTAAATTTTGAGAAAATATATGTTTGGAAAAAGTGGATGTTACTTGGCATATTCAAAGACTATATAAACCTTGAATGTTGTAGGCAATCTATTCAGGATTATTTTTTGTTAAAAACTTGGGTTTATAGTTTTGATTTTGAAAACTGCTTTAAATTGGCCTCATGTACCACTATAGACATATGGACGTAATTTCTCCATAGAACATTAGAAATTTGGATATGTGAACGACCACAACAATAATAATTCCTGGAGTCGCCACTGGTAGCCACTAGCCATACCTGTGGTCCCAAACTGAGACCAGCAAAACCCAACCCCTCTCCACCGCCCACCCTCCACTGCTCCTCTACCATTGCCTCTCCTCTCAAGCATCCCTTCAGCCCCAACCAACATCATCCACCTCGCAAAACCAATGGTCATTTGGTGGTGAAGAAGTGGGGTTGGGTGGTCAACCAATGGCGGTGGTATGAGTTGGTGGTTGTGATTTTTGATTCACTGGTGGTGATCTTGGATTGATGGTGATTGGTTGTGGTTGTGGTTACGCTGATTTGGTAGGCTGAGTGGAGGGTGGTTTGGAACTTCAGGGATAGTGGTGTGCGTGGACACGTTTGCGGCTTGGGAGAAGTCTATGATGCATATTGCATAGACACAGACAAGGGGATTCTAAAAAAATGGGGATATGGACACGGCGGGGGAAAAAATGGATCCAGGACTGAAACTTTGGGGGGTGTGGGGCGGGGATACTTGTAAACGTCGATTTTCCTAGTTAGTAAAATATGAACTTTTTGAAATTATTTGGTCCAACTGCCCACCCCACCTCTTGACCCATCACTGCTTTTATACCTGTAAAGCTGTAGTTTTCGTCCCATTCGAATTTTGTGAATCAGTTTTTTAAGAAGCTTCAGGATAACCTGTAAAGTTATTGTTTCCCAATATGAATCATATGTGTATATACTTCTTTAGTTCATTTGTCCAAAATATATAGAGGTGCTTTTTGCTGTTTATGGGTGGCCTTATCATCCCCTTTATTTTTTTTGGGAGTTTTTACGTGTACCTCATGTTTTGGACTCCCTTTCCTGTGCACTGCAGAAAAAAACCGGAAATGCACCGTTAAGGATTTTTGGAATATTTTTTCAAAATTGCCCCTATAAAAGTGTTTAAACCACTAAAATCCTATAATAGGAAAGTGCACCCTAAAACCCTATGAAAGTGTCTAAACCTAAACCCTACCCTATGAAAGTGCCTAAACCTAAACACTAGGGTACCCTATGAAAGTGCCTAAAACCCTAAACCTTATGAAAATGCCTAAACCACTAAAACCCTAATAGGAAAGTGCACCCTAAAACCCTATGAAAGTGCCCTAGGATGGGGTAGGGTGCCCTAGGGTTTAGGCACTTTCATAGGGTTTAGTGAATTTTAATAGTGTTTGAAAGGTAAAAGGGTAGTTTTATCATGAGGTTGTACTTGGAGCCTTGGAGGTAATTAAAAACTGAGTTCATCCTTAATGGGAATTAAGTGCACTGTCTCTATCCTTAGAGGTAATTTTCTCTAATTTTTATAAGTAATTAATTTTATTAACAAAAAGGCATAAAGGGGTTGCCACCCTTATACAAATAAGGCCCCATGACAAAGCCTTATACCATGCAAGAGCCACACAATGACTTTGCCACATTAAGAATCTTTGTCAGTGTTTGCCAAAAGCTTCCAACCTGTAATCAGTCAGAAAACATATTTGACGTGTTTGGTTAGATACTTTCTATAATTTGTGAAGCTTTGCACATCCAGATTTACGGGAGCAGTAGCCTGCCGTGACTTGTAAGGCCATTGCCAGATACTCTTCATTGGCCCTAATGATGGTTGACTGGTAGGAAAACAAAGATAGTCATTAGAGATGAGTGCATTTGTGAGAAGATTTCGATTCCTTGAACTGTGGACAGAAATGTTATTTTTTGTCAATTCAACCAAAAACAATTTCTTGAGGCATTAAGACATGTTTTATATCTTTTGGAGGTACTAACGAGTAGAAGGAACCAAGATAGAGATTGACTGGTTGTGGTTTGGATTCTTTGACACCTGAGACGCGATGGCAATGAAATGGATTAAACTGTGTGAGACCTTGGACAACACTATACGGGAAAAGGGACGCACATTGGTGAATTGGACCACATCCAAAAATGACACCCTGCTTATGGAAATGGAGTCTACCTTAAAAACCATGAAATGGGGAGTATCATTGTCTATAAAGGGAGTCCTGGATTTTGAACGGTATCCGCAAAACTTATATGCTCGGTTTAGGTTATGAGTGGAGAGAGATAGATAGAGAGAATTTATTGGGGACTGTGCGCAAGGGTTTTGAGACTCAAAATGAACAAGCCCTAGTTTTAGGCTACCGTTCGGTCCCTTCTGTAACTTCCCTCTTTTTGACCTTGATAGATTAATAACTGAAGCTTTACCTTATCTTATGTGTGTAATGGTTGCTCCAATGTAGAATATGAGTTGGGACACGTATATGCTGATCCTGTAAAGGATTCATTAGTTGCATGCGGAATCTGGTTTTTACAATAGTCGGATTAAGAAATCTTTCTTTCATATGCACAATTTTCTGCTTGCAAGCACCTCAGACATTTTCTAATTTTCAGTAGGTTTTATACAGGATTGGTGATGCCTTTTACTGCTATAGCAGTTCTTTATTCCTGCAACTTTTGACGAGATTTTAGGCTTTCACTTGATTAAGTGTAATAAACAACCAATTTAAGAAGCTGAAGTAACATACTTACGGAAAGGGTGAATAAACCGTTTCTTACTGCTGTATGTTCTGCCTCAGGTGCATGAAGTTTTGAAACTACTTAATGAGCTTCTCCCTGCCATAGCTAGAGATCTCAATGTTTCAATAAACTCGGATAAGGAAGATTTTCTGGTAAATGAACCCAATTTTCTGCAAAAGTTTGGGATGGATTTGGTTCCCATATTGATCGAGGTTGGTTCTCTCTATGTTATTGTGAAACTTTTGTGTTTACCCTCCATTTGACAGCTTTACAATTCCTATTATTTTTCATTATTGAGCAGGTGGTTAATTCCGGTGCAAATATATCTGTTTGTTATGGCAGTCTATCAGTTATCAATAAATTTGTTTACTTCAGCAAATCTGAGATGCTTCTTGAATTGCTCAAGGACACCAACATTTCAAGGTGAAACTAAAGAGCTTTATATTCTCAGTGACAGTAGTTATCGCTTATTTTTGAGCTGAAGATAACAGTTGTCATTGGATCACATTGCAGTTTCTTAGCTGGGGTATTCACTCGGAAGGATCAACATGTCCTGATGTTAGCCCTGCAGATTGCTGATGCCATCCTGCAAAAGCTTTCCGATAGTTTTTTGAATTCTTTCACAAAGGAAGGCGTCTTTTTTGCCATTGATGCACTTCTAACACCAGATAAGTGTTCACAGTTGATGTTTCCAACGCTCAGTGGCATCCAGTTATCAAACGATCCAAGTAAAAAATCTGCTGCTAGGGATGTCCCCAGATGCTTGTGTTATGCGTTTGGAACTGGTCAGCCTCTTATAGCTTCAGAGACTAGGACGTGCAATCTTGAAAAAGATTATGTTTACAATCTTGCAAAGCAGATAAAGATGAATTACTTTGCTTCGGAATTACTAAACCCTGAGAGAGGAGTTACTGATGTTCTTCAGAAGCTCAGAATTTTAGCTGCAGCACTAACTGATCTAGTAAACCTGTCCATGATTAAAGATGGTCCTGTGCAGCACGAGGAGGAGTTTTATACCATTTTGCATCAAATTATGTGTCAGGTTAATGGAGGAGATCCCATTTCAACTTTTGAATTTGTTGAAAGTGGAATTGTGAAAGCACTAGTTTATTACTTGTCCAATGCGCAATATCGGAAAGGAAACACTGAACTTACTGTTGGGCTTGATCACACAAATAATGTAGAGAAGAGATTTGAGGTGTTTGGAAGACTATTCTTATCTTCTTTGGAAGCACCATTGCAGGACTTCTATCTATCAGTATTAACCCGAAAACTGCAAACTGCACTGTCTTCTGTGGAGAATTTCCCAGTTATTGTGAGCCAATCGTACAAGCAAAGAAACTCTTATGCTACTGTTCCATTTGGTCGTTCCATGCCATATCCTTGTCTTAGAGTGCAGTTCATGAGGGGAGAGGGGGAAACCTCTCTATGTGATTACTCTGAAGATGTTCTGACTGTTGATCCTTTTTCTTCTTTGGATGATATTGAAAGCTATTTGTGGCCTAAAGTTGGCAAAAGCAGCAGAGAGCAAGTAAAATCGGCAACCACTCCAGCTCTGGGTAGATTAGAAGGTTTGCCTTCTCAAATGCCATCAGATATGAGCTCTCCTGAAGGCAAAAGTCAGGACTTTATGGAATCTGAGAGCGTATCTTCTGATATGCAGGAGATTCAGGTAAATATCATGCACTTCCTTTGTGGAAAAAATGAAAAATGAGCTAAGATGTCTACATCTCTTGTGGAAACAAGTAACTTTGTAACATTTTCTGTTTTCTCGCCCACTTGAGACTTGGCCTTAGAATATCTAGGAAGTTAATTTTTAGAAAGTTCACTGTAGGTGGACAAGGCTGACATACCACATTCTGCACCAGAAGAAGGGGATAATTTAAGACAAACCACCATTGATACCACAGGCTCGAGCGAAGCTCCTACGGTATGCATATCTTTTCTTGAAACGTTTCTATGACCTCAATGCTCGATTCAATTCAACCCAAATTGCCCTCTCCCTACCACTAGGTATTTAGCACTAGTCTAGATTTGTTTTAATCTCATTCTTTTAATGGGTAGCAGTTTGTTCTACTTCAAATTTCTCTGGCTTGGGATTGACAATGCAAGAGTTCTTGATATACTAATTTTATTAGCTGACTATTCCCTGTTTCATTGCATTTTTCATGCGTCCACCCTTGGGTTGGTTGGTTCTTATTGCAAGGCTGCCTCTGTAACGTTGTTTGCCTTTAAGTATTATTTATTTACATTTTGGACCCTGTGCAGGACCGTGAGGAGATCAGAGGGGATACTTCGAACGAGGATACAACCATGAGCACAGAGTTTTCTGGATCCTCGAGCAATGAAGACGCTTCACTGAAATTATTATTTTACCTAGAAGGGCAACCACTGGACCAATCATCGTCACTGTATCAAGGGATTCTCCAACAACAGATTAAAGCTGAAAATGATATTGTTAATGGTGGGAAAATATGGAGTAAAGTATACAGAGTAACATATAGAAGAGCTGTGAACCCAAGACAAAGCTGTCCTCAAGATTGTCGATGTCAAGCTCATGATTCTTCCATGTCAAACAGAGCTGGGACATATTGGCAGTTTACTCCATTTTTCTCTGACATGTTTGTTAACAACTTGGGTTCTCACTTGGAAAAGTCAAGTGCTGTTTACGATGTGTTGTTTGTACTCAAAAGTTTGGAAGGCGTTAATAGGTTCATGTTTCATCTGATGTCTCATGGAAGGATGTATGCCTTTGCAAAGGGGACAATTGATAACTTGGACAACTTAAAGGTAATGGCCACCTGTGTTGTCCAACAGAAAGAGTTTGTGAGCTGTAAATTGACAGAAAAACTAGAACAGCAGATGCGGGACCCTTTGGCTGTTTCAGTTGGTGGTATGCCTTTATGGTGTAGCCAATTGATGGGTTCGTACCCATTTTTATTTAGTTTCGAGGTAAGATGCAAGTACTTCAGATTGGCCGCATTTGGTAAGCCGCAAGCTCATTCTCATCAAACAACTCACAATGATTCAGGAGGCATGAATGGGAGGAGGCAGAATGCTTCGGCTTTATTGCCCCGTAAGAAATTTTTAGTGTGCCGTAATCGGATTCTGGCGTCTGCTGCCGAAATGATGGACCTACATGCCCGTCAAAAAGCTGCACTTGAAGTGGAGTATAGTGAAGAAGTTGGTACTGGTCTTGGTCCGACATTGGAATTCTATACCCTGGTTAGTCACGAGTTTCAGAAATCTGGCCTGGGCATGTGGAGAGAAGACCATATGTTATTACCTAGGGAAAGAATGGAGGATGAAGATTCTACTGTGTTGATGTCTCCTTGTGGGCTTTTCCCTCGTCCTTGGTCATCGACCATGAGTATAGCAAGTGGCGTAGAATTCTCGGAAGTTATAAAGAAGTTTGTCCTTCTGGGACAGGTCATGGCAAAGGCTCTTCAAGATGGACGGGTTATAGATATCCCCTTCTCTAAAGCTTTTTATAAACTTATCCTTGGGCAGGTACTCTTCCGACTTTTATTAAGAAATACTAGTGAGTATTTATTCACCCTTTTATCCAATGTTAAGAAGTAAGGACATGTCTACTAGCCTTGGGTATCCATGTCGAACATGGACATGTCAGAATGCCTAAATATGTGTCCAGTTTTTAAAATTTAATAATATTTATAAAGGTCAGGTCAGGTTCCAAATTGGGATGTTACTTAGTTCATGATTACTTATTTGGTAAGTGTTGTTTTAATGCATGCATACTTTCAATTTCGTTTGTATTTTTATGGTAAGTTGATAGAAACTTTATTTTGATCTACTATAAGATTACGTAATATATACATACCATTATATTCAACTTGTTTGTGTCCTAATTTTTAAAAACTTGTCCGCGTGTTTGGGTTCTGTTCTTAGCTTGTAACTAGTTTTCATTTTTTTTTGGTTGTCTTTGTAGGATCTCACTGTGTATGACATCTTCTCATTTGATCCTGAGCTTGGTACGGCTCTGTTAGAGTTCCAGGCTGTTTTTGAAAGGAAAAAATATTTTGAATCTGTTTATGGGGAAACCTCATCTTTGAAACGTGATGCTTGCTTCCGGAATACGACAATTGAGGACCTTTGTCTTGATTTAACTCTTCCTGGATATCCTGATTACATTCTTACTTCTGGACCTGATCCTCAACTGGTAGTCATTCCTCGTTGTGGTTGCTATTCTTCTGCCTGAGAGTTGTTAACCAGTAGGTTACATGCTTAACTCTCATTTTGTCACCTTTTCCAGGTAAATATGACAAACTTGGAGCAATATGTTTCACTAGTTGTGGATGCCACTGTAAATACTGGAATTCATAGACAAGTGGAAGCTTTCAAATCCGGGTTTAACCAGGTCCGTGCCTTCACAATGCTGCGGAACCTAATTGTTTGATGTTCTCCATTTAACTCCTATGAACATGAAAAATGATCATTTACTTGTGAGAGCCAGTAAATTTTGAATAACTATTTTGTTGTATTAAATGTTTTGTATGGACTGTTAATACTGCCACATTTTCTTAAGTGCTTTGTGATTTTTGTCTTGGATGAGTATAGCATTTTGCTGCATTTATATCAGTTGTCGTAAAATCTGACAGATATGCTGTATGCAGATTGGTAGACATTTTAACAATGAAAGTTCAGGTTCTAAAAGTTCCGCAGTACGTAAACTCAACATTTGAGACCGCAAGTCACCACTCAAAGTTATTTGCAAAAATCGGTGGACTTCTTTTTCAACCAAATGAACCAAAGAAGAGAAGAAACCCTCAAAGTTTTTGCCTTTTTGGTGCTACCAAAGCCTCGAAAATCAATAAAAAGCATTTCAGAACAAGTAGCTGGAATTGCCCAATGAAGGTCTGCCAACTGAAGCAGTTAAGCCATAGAGATATGGCCAGTGGGCAACCCAGAAATGGATTACTGACAGACTCCTCATTCCTTACATGTAATGCACCACTGTTGAGGAACTCAGTTTGGTCTCCTCATTTGGGAAATGTGATTGTTTATGAGACTATTACGAGCCGAAGTCCACGTAACACCTTAATATTAGGAGGCATAACTGAGTTCCAAATCCTTGTATGTGATTGAAAACGAATACTTCATCAGAGAAAAATGACTTGCATGCAGAAATCATCCCTTTACACTGACTGGAGTGCAAAGAGATACCATCGATAATATCTAACAAACAAGCCAACTGCCCAACTGCTTTACGGCAGTTAAGACTTCTGGAAAAGTTGAACTTCCATGAAATTGGAGCCAATGAGGAAGATGCCATAGAAGCTACCAACAGTGTGGGAGAGAACCAAATTATGCTTATGTGGAAACATCAAAGAATGTTATTGGATAGGGTTTTCTCATAGATAAGGAAGTGCTGAGTTCTGGCTTGAACAAGAGAATTGGACTACTGTTCAACAAATCTTGGCACCCTTATGCACTTGTGGGGTGACACAGAGGGCATGGCAGATACAGTAAATGGTTGAGCTTATCTAGACCAAATGTGTGACCAGCTTTGGTTATGGCAATGGGGGTAATTGTGATATGCAAATATCTTTTGTCAGTTTGTAAGTAACAAGCTATTTGTGTAATAGTCGTGGTGCAGAAAGTTATTATCTTGGATAGAACTAGTTTACTGTTTTCCTTCTTTAAGGCCTAGTGAGATTCTTTAGTTCTCTTTTCCATATGATGATACACTCATCTTGTTTCTTCAGGTTTTCCCTATCAAACATCTTCAGGTTTTCACCGAGGAGGACTTAGAGCTTCTATTATGTGGAGAATGTGAATTCTGGACAGTGAGTGTTCTATCTTGTCTAACGACCTATCTGAATGGGTTGTATTGTTATACTGGTCATTCTTACTAGGATGCATAATTTTGTTCGTTTAGCAGTCTAGTGAGCTTTTGGATCACATCAAGTTTGATCATGGGTACACTGCAAGCAGTCCACCAGTTGTGAATGTCAGTATTTTCCCTTACTTTGCCTTACTTTAGATCTCTTGGAAATTGGCATCTAATTTGGTGTTCAAATTTCAGCTATTGGAAATCATTCGGGAGTTTGATCGAGACCAACAACGTGCATTCCTGCAGTTTGTAACTGGGGCACCTCGGCTTCCACCCGGTGGTTTGGCATCTTTAAATCCGAAACTCACGATTGTTCGCAAGGTCTGACGGCAATTTTTTTTTCCTTTATTGTGTTCTTTTAAGTGTTAATTTCTTTTAGTTAGGAATTGTTTTTAATAACGTGATTGCCTTTTTAATTTTCCTTTCTTAATTTCCGGACGGTTTAGCAGCATTGTAGTAGATGGGCAGATGCTGAGCTGCCGAGTGTGATGACTTGTGCCAATTATCTGAAGCTCCCGCCGTACTCTTCAAAAGTAACCCTTCCTTTGCCCGTACATCTCCTGTTTACTGTATGGGAAGTGAAGTTCACACCCCACTTTAAGCTTTTCAAACTTCATATTTATTTTGTCTTTCAGTCTTTCACAGAGAGAGTTTGTGAAGCTAAAAGTGGAGTTCTCTAATCATTTCCCGAGATGAAGTTATCATTTTTGCTATATACCCAAAGTTTTAATGAGTTAGCAGGATTCATTCATAATGTGGTCTACGCTGCACTTACTTTGAATGTATACTATACACTGATCGTTTCGTCTATTTAGAACTAAAAAATTATGTCTGAAGGAAAACATTTCTAGAATTCTTGGTGTTTTATTTATTTTGTTGCTTTCTACAGGAGAGGATGAAAGAGAAGCTTCTGTACGCCATCACAGAGGGACAAGGATCGTTCCACCTCTCTTAGCTGGTTCTATTTCGACCAAAGAATCGGTACATAATGTGAATTTGTAATTATCAGGTTTAGCTTTTGGTGGTGATGTAGATAGAAGACAGGGGAAAGCTGGTGGTTGCCACGGCCGCGACTGGAGGAGGAGCTGATTGCTGTGGAGGAGCAATAGGAAGCTCCTTGCTAAGGTGACTATGTTAGGGATTGTGAATGACAAGTAAATAATATTCAGCAGTGGGTTAAGTTTTAGGTGGGGAAATGTACAGGGAAAAGCTTCATTAGATAGCTGAGCTGAAAGCTCCATCTCTTTGGGTAATGGGCATATATATACATATATATATCTATACTCCTTTTGGTGCTTTGAAAATTGGGGCTGGCATATGTAAAGATAGACTATTTATGTTATTTTCACTTCCTGAATAGTTTTTTTCTTCTTATCGTGTTTCCCTTTTCATTTTCCTATTACTTTTTCCTTCTTTGATTGCTATTTTAATTTACTATGAAAATACATCGAATTTCGTTAATTAGGTTTTAGACTTCTAAAGTACTACAAGTTACCTGGCCGCCCTTTTTTTTTTTTGGTCAAACGAAATAACATGGTTCTCTCAAGAGCCCTTACCGAAGGAGCGCCAGGAAGGTAAAGGTAGTACCGAAGAAAGATCAAGAGGAACAAGCGATCAAGCTTCTACCATACTCTATCTTCCTTTAGTGCTGGCTGAAATGGTTCCCTGTTGATTCGGGAGACCTCAGAATTCCCATTGGCGTAACCAACCAGAACACCACTTGATAAAGACCTCTACACTCTTTTATGCCTTCCTTCGCTGAGAACGAACAGATCTTATGTAGAGCTATAAGAGCAGGCGAGCGAACAGGCACACAGGCTTGATTCAAAAACATATCCCTGCTTTTCAAAACTTGGCTTGATTCAAAAACATATCCCTGCTTTTCAAAACTTTCTTTCTTATAGAGAGAACGGCGCTTTTCTCATAGGTCATAGCTAAGCTTGAAATGAAAGCAAGGCAAGCGGTAAGTCGCTTAGTTACCTGGCCTTCGTTTGTGAGTCTCATTTGTGTCCAAATAAGGGGTTAAGATACAGTCCCCCAAAGAAAGTCTAGAACCGAATACATACCGTAATTGGTAAGCTAATCTATCACACACAAGCTCTCTACGCAAAATGGATGACTTGAATGCCTGCTCCTCAACCATTGTCAAATGGAAAAGTGGTATCCGCTCCCGAATGAATCCCAGGGTATAGGTTAAAAGCCTTGCCAAATTGGATGCTTGTCGAATGTTCTTTCGATTGCATGGAGTTATTCTGCATGAGCAAATCGATCGAACATGAGAGCAAAAATCATATGACTCAGAGGCTGCAACAGCTTCAGCTACTGGAATTGGGATTTAGAAGCTACTTGATAATTGTGTAAACAATTAAACTACTGTAAATCCCTTAATCCCTAACGCAAACAAACACCATAGATAGCACTCCCGGATTATTATCAGGCCAATTCCTATATCCGGCTTATATATAATTGCTCTCTCTTACTTACACTAGAGAAAATTAGTATCCTCGTAAGAATTTCTAGAGCCGCCACTAACGGAAGGGGTCTTTTTTTTGCATTAATAATGGATTCCCTGTATCTATAATTACTTTCCACCCTACCATAATTATGGAGTTTCTAATCTTCATGCCATGATTGCTAGGGATGGCAATCTTGTCAGAACCGTTAGTTACCCGAACCGAATTGATTGGTGCGGTTTTTAACTGAATTTTTAATTGTGGTTTTTGTTTTTGATATTGAAAAATTGATCGGTTTGGTTTTATGTGATAGTCTCACCGAAAATCAAATCGTAACCTTAACCGAATCGCATGATAATTACGCAAATATCCTTATTCCGAGGAACCTTTCAAACATACATATATACATAGATATGTACGTACCTATAATGATGTAGTACCTATAATGATGTAAAGTCAGAGGATTCACATGTTACTCACGAGGTAATGGCCATTCGTCTTGCATTTGTTATAGTCTTAAATGTGTTGCCAATTAATTACTGTTTCCAGTTTTTTTTTTCTAGTTTCCGGTTTTTAGCTGCTCCTAGCTTCTCTTGATTTTTTTTTTCAAACTCAAGCTGGTAGACCAACTTGAGTTTTAGGAGGGATGTTGACATATTGTTAGCTCAAATAGAAAATATTATGTTACCATGCTGTGTAGTTTCTATTTTTCATTCCCTATTACTTTATTATTCATGTTTCCTAGTCAATTTTGGTTTCTTTATAATGCATGTTTCCTATTTGGTTTAGGTTTCTTGGTCACCAAGTCTTGTAGCCTATATAAAGGCATGTTAGGATTATGTAATCAATATTACACATCAATGAAAAGCTCGGTTCTTGTCTATTCACTTTTCTAACACATTTAAAACCACAAAAGAGTTGTATCAAGTTTTTATTTGTTTTTAACAAAAACAAAGACCAGTATTGTACTCACTTTATACTTAATATTTCTCTCCATATTATTACGAAAAATATTTAAAAATACAAGTTGACTTCCATTAAATAGTGCCACCTCCCAATTTAAGTCCGGACTTCGCCACTAGTTGTGTGACTATTGTAATTGACTAGCACCCTGGTGTTATGCACTAGCGCTCTTGTGAAACTCCATAATGAGCAACTTGCACTTCAATGCAACTCTTGCATGCTTAGTGTTGTTCGTGTCACCCTAATTACTGACTGACACCCAAACAAGGGCGGAGGCACCTTGATACAAGTGGGGTCACACTTATTAGAGGTCAATTCTCTCCAAATTCGATGGGTACCCGCCCCACATATTCGGAGGTAGAAATGATCCCTGAATTTTTACCCAATAGGAATGGATATGATGGAACTTCAAAAATTTCTGCTCAAATATTGGGCGGTTATGATTTTGTGATACTCACCCTCAAATACTTGTACCATCTCCGTATGCAATAACATAAGTATACACTTAGAGGTTAAAAAATTATTCATGGATGGTATTTGTTAAATTTTTATACAGTACTCCATATTTTGTTTGTGAATGGTATTTTTTTCGACCTTTTATTCTATTTACATTTAAATTGTACTTTTTTTTATGATTGTTGTAGCACACCTGAATTGTTTTTATTTCAATCCTATTGTTCTTTCCTATTTCCTATTGAAGTAGTTTGGATACGGATTTACGTGCACCCAATTATACCTGATCTCCATTAGGATACGGGTATGGCGGATTGTCCACTATCCCTTCTGTGTATAGAGGTGGGGCTAGGGAAGAGTTTCACAATTGGAAATCAAAGGTGGAATAGAGTCCCCCAATTCATACCCTACCCTTTGCCATCCCTGACTCACACTGTCGCTTTGACTGCTCACTATGATATTTAAGACTTCACAAATAAATTCTGTAGTTTTGACCCACAGTAATCCAAGTTGCCTCAATTTGCTTCAACTATGAGATACGATAGTAATGCTCAAGCGTTCTCTTCTCTTTGCAAGTTGATAATAACATTACAAATGAGATTATCAAACATCAAAAACCCTTTTAGCAAATTAAAATAACCTTAATTTGGTAATCTATAGTTACTACTTAATTAACCTCTCCATTTCATTAGTTCTTTGACTTAGCAACTAGCTGGAAAAATTAGGTCGCGTATAATTCTAGTTTTCTACCTCACCAATTAATAAGAAAATCTTGACTGCGTCACTGACCCCAAGTGAATTGCACTAGTTCTCTTGTCAAATTTACAAATGTCCATTCCGTTAAGACTCTTATTTTTTAAGTACTTATTTCTCGCTTTACAAGATATATCATTCTCTCACAAACCATTAACTTTAATTCAAAAGATAAGTTTTTAGTTAGTGGAACACATTCTAACTCTCTTTAGGAATTCCATGTGTTTGCAAACCCCCCCCCCCCGGTCTCTCTCTCTCTCTCTCTCTCTCTCTCCCCTAGCTGCCATAAATATCTTTCTTCTCCCTTCCCCTCCCCCTTAGGATTTCATATCCTTGTACGGCGGTGGGACGGAAAGGCCATGTTACTAATTCTAAACTTTTTTTTAAAACTTTTGTCTTGGTTTTATTTTTCTTCCGTCTCTTTGATCTGTGAGAGTTTTGTCTCTCGTCTTCTCGAGAGTTGTTAATTTCGTCTGCAGATTGGGTTCTTTTAGAAATGATATTGCTCCACAATGATATCTGTGCCTGTAGTGTTCTTACTCTCCATGATGTTTTTGGCGAGGCAACTCATGGTGGCTTGTCAAATGTTTAGCTTTTGAAAGTTCGATCATTGGTGTGTTCCTACTTTGTTGGAGTCCATTTGATCGTTTAGGTATTTGTTGTCTTTTTATCTTGGCTAGCAAGACTGCTAAATCTTGGTATGAATCTATGGCAAATTGTGAGTGTTGCTGTTTACATCAAGCTCAATGTCTGAGTTAGGGTGAAAGACATCAACTTGCCTTGTGTTAAGAGCAATACTATAAACATCATGGAACTCCAAGACAACCCTCTAAAATCCATCTCTGAAAGAACCTTGGTGTGTGGGTGGGGATTTCAATACTATAAAATCCATCTCTGAAAGAACTAGTTGCACCTGATTGGATAGAAGCATGAGAGACTTTGAAAATTTCATTAACGTCATGGAACTCCAAGATACCCCTCTTCTTGGTAGGAAATTCACTTGGTCCAACTTTCAGAATGATGAGATACATAGCAGACTTGACAGATTCCTTCTATCTCAAAACTTTTTGGATAGATTCAATCTCACTCAATGGGGTCTACACAGGCCTATCTCTGATCACTGTCCCATAATGCTAGCTCAAGATACAAGGAATTGGGGTCCCAAACCCTTCAAGTTTCAGTATGCATGGCTCTCTAACCCATCTTGTATGGAATTGGCTAAGAAAGTGTGGAATGAAACTAATACTGTGGGATGGTTTGGCTTTAAACTCACTCAAAAACTGAAGGCGTCAAAGAGAGTTTAACGAAATGGAATCAGGAAGAATTTGGTAATATTAATGTGAAGTTGCAAGAGTTGGAAGAAAAAATTCAATAGCTTGACATTCTTAGTGAGGAGAGAGTTTTGTCTTCTGAGGAAAAACTTTCTTAAAGGGCTCTCAAAAGTGAGTTTTGGAAGCATAACAGATTGGCTGAAACACTTTGGAGGCAAAAATCAAGAGTAAACTGGCTCAAGCTTGGAGAGAAATACAAAATTCTTCCAAACAATGGCAAACAACAGATTCAAAAGAAATATGATTGGTGCTGTCAAGGTTCAGGGTTCTGTCATGGAAGACCCTTCTCTTATCAAAGAAGTTGTTGTCAACCATTTTTCTTCCATCTTCAGAGAAGGACCTCAAGCTGAATCCTCAATGGGAGGTGTATTTCCAAGAAGTCTGCCGTATTCTGAGGCAGTACTGTTAGAAAAACAGTTTGAAGCTGAGGAAATTATTGCAGGTATCAAGGATTGCCACAGTTCTAAAGCCCCGGGCTCAGATGGTTTCAACTTCAACTTCATTAAGAAAGCTTGGAACTTTATGAAGGATGATCTGATTCTTTTTTTCAATGAATTCCATTCTCATTCAAAGCTGGTGAAAGGTATCAACTCCTCTTTTATTGCTCTCATTCCCAAAATAGATGGAGCATCCTCTTTCAATGAATTTAGGCCTATTAGTCTGGTGGGGTCTTTATATAAGATTCTCTCTAAAGTTCTTGCAAACAGACTGAAATTAGTTCTTCCCAATCTCATTGGTGAAACAAATTATATGTTAGTACTGTAGTTACCAGAGTTGTAAAAGTCTTTTGTGTAAAGTTGTACTATAGTATACTGTTTTAGCTTGTAGTAGTTTTATTAGTCTGTTGGAATACTATTGTAATAAATGCTAAGCAGAGTAGTACGTAGAAGTCATAGGAGTAAACAGTAAACTCTAATAAGTGTGGCATGTAAATGATGTAAGCACTGATGCTGGGCAACCCCTCCTTGTGCCTATAAAAGGAGGGCGTCTCCCCTTGTAAAAATCAGAATTAAGCAAGCAATATAAGTCAGTGTTTATATTCCTTGCTCTTTCCTTTGTGTTCTCTTCGATCCTAACCTACTTAGTGTTTGTATCCACTTCGTGTCTGTATTTTATGACAAATGAAATCATTCATCATTGGAAAAAACAGCAAAGCGGAGGGATCATTCTAAAGCTAGATTTTGAAAAGGCTTTTGAATGTGTTAACTGGAAATTCTTAATTGATATGTTAAAGAATCTTGGTTGTGGTAAAAAATGGTGTGACTGGATTTTGGAATGTATCTCATCTCCTTCTCTATCTATTTTGATCAATGGTTCACCATCTTCAGAATTCAAACCACTCAGAGGGCTTAGGCAAGGTGACCCTCTCTCACCTTTTCTTTTTAACATTGTTGTTGAAGCACTCAACATTCTTTTGGAAAGAGCAAGGGCTTATGGGATGATCAGGGGTGTTAAAGTAGGAAGGAATGGCTTGACCCTCTTTCATCTCCAATTTGCTGATGATATACTATTCTATTCTGCAATAACGACAGAGAGGAGATCTTAAATCTAAAGAGAATTCTTAGGTATTTTCAATTGCTCTCTGGATTAAAAATCAATTACTCGAAAAGTATGCTATGTGGAATCAAGGTTGATGAGCAAGATGTCACCATTCTTGCTCAAATTCTTGGCTGCAAATCTGGTTCTCTCCCTATGAAATATCTTGGGATGCCTCTAGGGGCTAATCCAAGAAGAATCTCTACTTGGCAGCCAGTTATTGACAAAATGAGGAAAATTCTCTCTATTTGGAAGAGAAGGCATATTGCGTTTGGTGGTAGGATCACTCTCATTAAATCATCTCTTTCTACCCTCCCTATTTATTATATATCTCTTTTCAAAATGCCAGTTGCTGTTGCAAAAACCATAGAAAGAATTCAGAGGCAATTCTTTTGGGGGGATTCCTTAGACAAAAAGAAGCTTCATCTTGTTAATTGGGATGTTATAACCAGAAGCAAGAAATTTGGAGGCCTGGGCATCAAAAGATTATTGGAGCACAATGTTACCCTTTTAGCAAAGTGGTGGTGGAGATTTAGTTCTGAGAAACAAGCTCTTTGGGTTAAGCTGTTATCCAAAAAGTACAATTTAGGAGATTTTCAATGGTGGTCTAGTCTTCCCCTCTCTTCTTCCAGAGCTTCTGTGATTTGGATTGATACATGTTCTATGTGTTCTGATAATTCTCCCATTGGCAAAATAATTCAAGATGGTCTCAAAATTTCTGTCCGATCGGGCAATGCTACTAACTTTTGGAATGACATTTGGTTGGAGGATAGAAGTTTAAAAACTCTTTATCCTAGACTTTTTCTTATTTCAGTGCAACAAGAGGCTATGGTAAATGAAATCTCCCCAACATCATCATCTGCTGATTGGAACCTTCTTTTTCAAAAAAGACTTCGCCCTTGGGAGGACGGTGTTCTGACCTCTATTCAAGATAAGTTGAGAAATTTCACCTTAGTTCTTTCAAGGGATGATCATCCTCGATGGACATTGAGTTCCAATGGATGCTTCTCTGGAAAATCAGCTTATTCCAATTGGGAGATAATAACCTTTCAATGTAACATCAGCCTCAACTCCATTTGGAAAAATCTCGGTCCAGCAAGAATTGATGCTTTTGTTTGGCTGGTTGCTCAAGAAAAAATTACTACCAGATCCGTACTAGTAAGGAGAAATATCATCCCTCCAAATCTTGGCAACTGCCCTATATGCTCTGCTTCTTTAGAGACACCTTCTCACTTGCTTCTCCTTTGCAACTTCGCTTGGAATATCTGGTGCGATATCTTTAAATGGTGGAATATTTCTTGGATTTGTCCTTCATCAATCACTGGTCTGATCGATTTTTGGTTCTCCAATTCTTTTCATAACTTGGAGGAAATTTGTTGGAACACCACTCTCTATGCCGGTCTTTGGTCTATTTGGAAAGCAAGAAACGATCTTGTCTTCAACAATTCAATTTCTATTGTTGAGGAAGTGGTTGACCTTATCAAACTAAGAGTGGCTTTTTGGGTTAAAGGGAGATGCAATCTTACAATCTATTCTGTTGAAGATTCAAAAGCCATTTGGATGGCATTAGAAAGCATAAAATCTAAGTCCTTTTGTAATTTTCATTTTTCCAACTCTTGGTTGGCCTTTACTTCTTCTCTTTTGGGATAGCATATGATTGGATTGGTTTTTCCTTTTCAATGATGCTTGCCTTATCCTTCTCGATGTACCCATTATCGAGTTTCTAATATAATTTCTTTGCTTATCAAAAAAAAACTTGCCTGTGTTGCTCGATGATTAGTTTGATTTTAAAATTTGTCCAAAATATTTGTAATGAACTCCGTTATATGAGTGTCTCTGGGCCATTATTCATATAATCTTTCCCATTTTTAAAAGGGAAAATATCTTACTATACTTTATAATTCCCAACCTTCATATATACCATCTATATCTATGTTATTAAATGCCCGTGATGAGCCGACCTCTATTCTTCAATCCTCTTTCTTCTTCCTTTGTTTTGTAATCTTATATATATGGGGTCCTAACAATTAAAGAAACCCTTTTTAAGACAGAAGACAAAGGAATAATTTATTTTAAAATTCATTGGGACATGTTCCTTAGTACTACTAAAATGTGGAAGAGAATATGACACCGCCCTCCCTAGCTCACTCATACATGCACACGGTACCGGAATTACTAAACCAGAATTAACCAAAAGCTCTCCGCCCAATATAGTGGTTAATGTTAAATAATTATGCTGCCAATATGCTAACCATGTCTCCATGGGCGGTTTCAGGATTATATTTTAACGGTGGGAAAAATTTATAAAACTGAAGGAAAAGGTTAAGCGTAAAAGTCAATATTCTTTTTGCTTGGCTTTTATTTTTATAAAACTAAAATAAAGAATTAGTTCAATTATCTTGTGGTCCTTAAATAAAACTCAATTGAGATGTTTTTCTCCTGCTGATCCAAACCATTTATCTTTTAAATCGCGCTATACTCTCATTAGTTGTGTGAAATATCAAAATTAATGTTTGGATGCGCCGAGGTGTCTAATCTATTAAAATACATGCACCTTCTTTTGAAACTGGGGTAGAAACACCACATTAGTGTGGTTGGTTCATTACTTTCCCTTATAAGATAGAGGTCCTAAATTCGAATCCTGATGGAGGAGATACTCGACTCTCATTGCAACAGTTGATATATAACTAACTCTTAACATCATATTATCTGGCAAAAAAAAAAAACTGGGAGTGGCTCGTGCCACACTCTCTTAATAGCTCCACCCCTGAACTCATGAGAGATTCACTTGAACCCTCTCAATCTCATAACACAGTAGAGCCGCCCCCGCATGTGTATTAAAATTCCATGAATATTCAAAAAACTTTACTCATCATCATCACAAATAAATCCAAAAAACACAATACAAAATGTCTCCTGATATGGGGTATTAATTTAACTCCTAGAACATGTAACATTTGACATAATTAAGCTAATCTCTCTTCAAATAAATTAAGAAATAAAAACATATAAAAAAAAGGGAAACAAATTACCACCAAGTACTGAGTACAACAGAAATGAAACGTGAGAAAGATCTCTTCTTATGAAAAGCACAAAACTTGTCGCCCCCATCCTCGTATAGGATTAAAGCTAGCTCCCTGTCGATCCCTCGATCTGGTCGGTGGAGCTTAAATCCAAAATTAACCAGGCCTTGGAACCTGTGAACAACATGTGTACATGCATGTTTGTATTAAAATGAGCTGTTCTTTGTCGATTCCACAACCAACCCAATGATGAGAGAGAGAGAGAGAGAGAGAGAGAGAGAGAGAGAGAGAGAGAGAGAGAGAGAGAATAGTGGAATATTAAACAGCAATTAGAAGCTTTCACTTTCAATAATCCTTCCCTAATATGGTTTGAAGTTTGAACTAATGACTTCCCCAAAAATGGAATCAACTAAGACATGAATAAATAAAAGCTAAATTAATACTAACCACATTCCAATGGACAGTGGTTAATATGAAAAAAAAAAAAAAACTGAAAATGTATTGATAACTGTAAAGTGCATTTACCTACGGTTTGATTCTTATATAGACCGTAAGAAAGCAATTTTTTATGAATCTCTTAATTTTAATATAGAGATGACTTGTCTTTGATCGGACTAGGAAAAGATCAGACCAAGAAGAAAATTAGTTAAGATGTACGTAAATTGATAAATGGAGACAATAGTTCATCTTAGTCATGGTACTAAAAAATGAAACCCTAAAACGGCACTTACGCTACCGAAGGTCACCCAGGGGACAATGGTTCCGGTTCTGCAGAAAAGGTCATCGGAAATGTGATCATAAATTCCTAAAAGAGCCGGCCAGACCCCATAACAAAATTGACTGTTGTACCTTGACTGTTAAAACCAAAATCAAAAAAAGAGATTGATTTTCAATTATAATCGGTCAAAATTAATTCTTTCCCGGGAAAATTTCATTAGCATCTTTGAGTGCTGTAAACACCTCTGTAAAGAAAATTTTATATATTATACAAGTACATATGTGTGTGTATTGATAGTTTTGGTGATTAATATTACCAGGAAATAGCTCTCTCCATGGTGCAAGGTGTGAAGTGAATAGCCGAAGTCGTTGAAAGGGACAACTGGCATTCCAGAAGAGTGGACTAACACCAAATCTTCACCAAACATTCCTTTCATGTCTATCTGGCCCCTCCCTACTTCTGTTGGCACACCATTTATGAACACCGTCATAAATCCTGCACAACCATTCATCAGAGGGAAGAACTTAATCAAAGTTAATTAATTTCCCCAGCAGTTTTAACCAAAAATAAGAGGGTTTTTTCTCCTCGACGAAAGTCAGCACTGTTAGATTTAGTTGATTAATAAAGTTTGAACCATTATCGAATGCATGAGAGAACATTATACCTGCAACTGATCCGCTTGCTTGCAAACAAAGAATCCCTTAAGCAACAACAGAGGTTTGGTAATCATAAATCTTCTAGTATATATAGTCAGTTGACACCGAGGGCCTTACAAAAATCTCTGGGCTGGAGTTTGATTTCAACTCGCGTGCCTTTGATTTATGTGTTAGGACAGTCCATGCATAACTTTTGCCTCAATTTTAATTGAACCCCGTTGGTGTACGATGGTCGACCCTCAATTATTCCAATCGATACCTAATTATCTAACAAAGTAGTTGTGTTTTACGTTGAGTGATATATGCTTGGGCTCAAGTACGCGAACGTTATGAAGAAAGTTCAATTAAGTTATATTATAGAAATTAAGAGAGGATTCTTTACTTCTTTCTCTCTCCCACTGAGAAAGTCTTCCTTCTCTAGTTCATTTCTAACAAAAAAGAACTACAATCCTTACATGCAAGAAATAGACCAATTCAACAGCTTTTTGTTCAACTTCGCGTGGAGTAAAATTCTCAAAGGTACGAGTAAGGGGAATGACCACTTGACCTTAAATTTTCATATAAAGAACACGATGAGCACAAATAACTTGGAGTTATAAGCAGAGGACTCGACCCGGCCGGCAAGCTTAAACTTAGTAATTTTGTAGACGGAAAAAATAGAGTCTCTCCCTCAAAATCTCACTGCTGAGATTCTCCTAACATCGTTCAAAACACATTAATTCTTTTGGTGTGGGAAGAAATTGCCATAGCATATATATATGATTTACAGAATAATACAAACCAGACAAAGGGGTATGATTATTATTATTAATATAGTCCCTTCTTTTATTTTATTTTTAACGTATTCCTTAAAAATCCTTTCTCGAAAGACCCACTTGTTTATTCAGTAAGCATCATTCATGATAGCGGTCAACATCAAATGCATGCGTGAGAGAAATGGAAAAGAAAGAATGTATAGGGTGGGTTCAAATTAAATACAAGAAATTGTTCGGGAACTCAATCGTTGACTGTTCTAAAAATAAATTTTGCGATTGCGATATAGAATATCATAAAAGACCTAAATAAATCATTCTCTAACACCTACTAATTTAAATGATTTTAGGAGAGATCGATACCGATAGCGGAACTTGGTCTGACAAGTGGTATCATAAATAATATATCATCAAAACTTCAAAAAAAAAAAAAACTAATTAATTCTTTAAGCTAAATATGCAAAAAGTTCACTAAAGATGATTTTTTTTTTCTTTTCTAAAAGGCAAATAAATGAACAAGCCAAACTGAAAATAACGTTTGTGTTTGTTTGGCATTTTAGTTTTGTTTTTCAATCATTACCCTATTTCTTTTTTCAATCATTATCCTATTTTTCCAATTATTACTTTGTCATCCCTTTCTATCTCTCTCTACTCATTACTCATCTCGCCAATCATTACCTTAATTCTCTCTTCACCCACTATCAAAACTAAACTAAACTAAAATGCCAAACAAACAAAGTTATTTTTTTCATTATCATATCATTAATTAGCAATTGAAATTTTTTCCCTTAATTAAAATTGTCTTTAATAGGTGCCCCAAAAATGCTAAATACTGGCAATGCGCCATTATATAGGTGCAATGTCGAATTTCATAAAATAACTTATAATTGAAACCACAAAGGCATGGGGCCAATGGAAAAGACTATAGTACATACTTATTCTTTAAGTGTGTATCATATGCACCCTAAAATTTTTATGAATTATGGAGAAAATATTACGAATCGTATTGCTAAAAAGTTAAGAATCGTATAAAGGTTACAAAATACACCAAAATGTTATGAATCATAATGAAAATGTTACGAATCGTACTGCTAAAAGGTTATGAATTCTAGAATAAAAGTTACGAAACACACTAAAATGTTATAAATGAACCATAAAATAGGTGCATATGGTACATCCCTTTAAGGGGTGTATATTGTAGAATTTCCCGGGGCCAACATAGTGAACATGTGAACGTGCGCGCTGAACAAGGATGGGATCAGGGGGTCTAGTGGCGGCGACCGTCACGACAAGAATTTTAGAAAATACAATTATTATATGTAAAAAAAAAAATTATGCTCAACTTATATAGTCTCGCCACTACTAGATTTTTTTAGAATACATTTTGCCACTGCTAGGGTAAAATCCTGATTCCGTCCTTGGCGCTGAAGTGTAAATGTTTGCAGTTGTAGCATTTCCGGAAGAGTATTAATTCTTACCTGGAGATTGGTATGGCAAAGAAGTTGAAAAAGTATCTAACGGGGCCGAAACTGAAGGGGAGGTGGAAATCTGCTCACTGAAGTACCCTGGAAAACCAATTTCACCCGAAAAAGAGCAGAGATGCTCATTCACAAAATCACCACCGCCACCGCCACCGCCGCCGCCCGAGGAAGAAGAAGAACCACTCATTTCATACTGATGAATTGCACCACCACCGCCGCCGCCGCCACCGCTTTCGTTGGCGGCCTGATAATAACCATACTGTTGTTGTTGTTGTTGGGTGGCCGTGGCATGGCTGCTGGTGGTGGTGGTGGCCGCCGCCTCATGAACCTGCTGGCGCTGCCGGCGGCGGGACCGGGACCTCCGGTTCTGGAACCAGTAAAAGACATTTGCGTCCCCGACTGAACCGAATTTCTCCAGTAGTTTTCTGATCCTCACCGTTTCATCTTTCGGGGGATTTACCATCCCACTGTTGAAGATTGATTCCAGTATGAGGATTTGCTCTGGTTTGGGAGTCCACCTTGATCTAACTACCTCGTTGTTTCTCTCTCTACTACCACCAGCATCTTCTTGGCCGCCATGATCTTCCATATGAGAGAGAGAGAGAGAGAGAGAGAGAGAGAGAGAGAGAGGGGATTTGATTTCTCTCTCTGTCAAAGGAGGCACAAACTTAGAAATAGGATGAGAGAATGTGGAGGGAGAAATTTTGTGCACATGTTCACACACAGTACCGGGTGCATGCATTATATATTCAAAGGGGTGGATTGGAATGTTTCAGTTGGAATTACCATATCACCCTTCATCAGTTTTGGAGAACCAAAAGTTTATGCTCACCGCTCCCTTGCC